>JACEIK010002527.1:170215-190563 GCA_018107945.1 Datura stramonium
CTCACATTCGAGGATGAATGTTCCAAAGGGGGAGATATTGCAATACCCCAAAAACCCTAAGAACAAACCCAGGAGTTGAAACAGAGAAAATAGAATTTTCTGCACCAGGTCACAGGACGAGTCGTCCAATGACCTGTGGGATGCACCACGAGTCATTGAGTGACTCATGGGGAGGATCTTGTACTGGGTAGGAAATTTGAGTTTTTGGGTGACCACGGGTGTGACGACAGGTCATGGTCAGCACCACGATTTGTGGAGTGGTCCGTGGCAAGGATTTGGTTTAAGGATGGATGATTTCGGCAGTGTCCCTAACGAACAGTCACCACGAGTCGTGGTCACTGACGATGATCCGTCCAGTCCCTCGTGGAGACTGGCAGTGTGTTTTTCCCCGCAAATTTATTAAGGGCTTTTTCGTAATTCCTAAGGCCTAAACTACGTCGTTTTATGCTCAGAATAGAGTGTTTTAAGAGGGGTAAGTTCATTCTAGGCTTATTGACTTCCATGCATCCAAGTCTAGAAGTTTCTAAGGGTGATCAAGCCTAAATTCCTCAAGTTCTTCCCCAAATTCTCATTGGGCAATCAAGGAAGTTGTGAAATCAGATTTCTACTGGTATGTAGGGTTATGAATGGGTGTAATTGTCCACACCCATGTCCAATCCCTTCTAAATTCATGAAATTCTAGTTGATGAATCTATGGGATTTTAACCCAACATGTGAATTTTCTATGTTCCAATCATGGGTATGATCTAAGCATGTTTCTAATGTTGAATTATGATTAATGGGCATATTTTACAATGTTGTCAAGTATTATAAATTATGATTTCTATCCATGAAAGTTCATGAAAGTTGAGATCTATGAAATATGTGTACAAGCATGATGTGATGTTTATGAAGAAAGTATGATTTCGAATTACCCACGTCTATGTTCATATTTTTGAATGATCAAGTCTATGTCAAGCATATTTAAGCATTGGGTAAGCCCATATGATCAAGTATGTTTCATGATTTATCTAAACTTCATGTATTAGCTTACTACATGAATTTTGGAGTCTAGACTCCTACTATTTTCAGCTTGTGGTATGGTTTGAGCCAAGGCTCCTCATGTTATGATTTCACATTTATGTATGTATGTTATGAGTTAGCTTCATCACTAGGTGATGGTTCAGCTTCGTTGAAAAACGATGGAGAGCATATGCATATTTTTGGGAGTAGTGTCTAGCACCGAGTAGGCTAAGGGTCATTCTACCCTATGCCTCAGAACTATGCGCCAAAGTAGGTATGTTTAGATTATTTAGGACCTCCCTTGTGAGCTTCCCCTACCCCCAAGAGGCCTTCAGCTTGTTATCGATATCATGGTAGCGTCTTTAGCCCTGGAAAAGCTTTAGAAGGTTCTGTCCACTTGAGTGTGATAGTCGGGACCACGTAAGCTCTATCTTGGTAATTTCAGTTATATGACGAGTCTCCCATTGTTCCTCACGATTTCGGTTATGCATACTCATCAGTCATGATATTATGTTTTCAAAAGGTTTGACCCAATGTTGGTCTTACTTATGATTATCAATTTTCATCTTTGGGTCATACGATTCAGTTATGTTCAGATCATGATTTCAGAAACTAGCATGAAAGCCCTACTCTCAGAATCTTATCTTAATTATGTTTTCATGATATGCATGATTTGTGATTTTACTTACTTAGCGGTTTTACATACATTGCATACTCGGTACATTCCATGTACTGACCGCATACTCTATGCTATAGCGTTTTATGATACAGGCTCGGATATCTAGGCTCAGTCCTGTCATTAGCCAGACCTACAGCTTTAGCACTTATCAGCCAGAGTTGGTGAGTCCTCATCTTCCGAGGGTCCTTCTTTTCAATTGTATCTAGTACTTCTGTTTCAGACTTTAGTGAGTTAGTTGGGGTCTTATCCCATCAACTCTTCAGTAGTAGAGGCTTTTCAGACATAGCATGTGATCAGCTTTGGTTTTGAGTTATGTATTCCGGTGTTATGATATTTTCAGTCTTCCGCTATATTAATTATGTTGATCTTCCGCTTTATTATGATTGATTTAGATGATATGTTCATTCCATGGGTGGACTTAGAGCCTCTCGGGATTCTTTGTCCCGTGTCTCGATTTGGGCCTTTGTTCGGGTCATGACATTAATTGTTCTTGGATTCTAATTACGAGAATAGATCTATTATTTTTCTCTAAGTTTTAATTGTAAAAATATGATGGTTGCAAACATTGATTTTATTTACTTTTCTTGTTTTTGCTTAAGAAAGAAGGGTGAGAATTGGGTGAGAAGAACAATAGGGAAGATTTGGTGTGTTGATGTATAGGATTGAGCTAGAGATAGCCAAAACCTACATTCCCACTCCATTAAAAGTTCAAGGCTAGAGATAGCTTTATTCTTCCTCAAGCTCTTGTGGTTTATAACTTGAATTTGGCCTTGGGTTTTGAGAAAATCCAAGGCATAAACATTCTTGTGGTTGAGAAATGAGAGAATGTATTTTATCCACTGTTATCTATGCTAAATTTGAATCTAAGGCAATGAAGTAAATCCCATTCTAGTTGTTAGACTATTAATAGCACACCCCTAGCCATCTCACTTGTGATAGCAACAATCGGAATTCCCCTCACTTAATTCTAGATTTTAATTTGATATTGTTTTTTCCTTTTTCCCTCATTTTTAATTTTTGAATATTGAACAATGATGCATTCTAGTTTGAGATAGTTTATAACTTTTGGATTATCGATTTAATTTCCTGTGGATTCGATCCCAACTCATATAATTGGGTAAATTATATTGCATATGACCATGTACATTCTCTCCTCACGAGGAGTGGATTTGGATGTTATCAATTTTGGTGTTGTTGTCGGGCCTTCACCTCCTCCTACATCTTCCCGACCGAGTGGGATCATAAGCTAGCATAGATGACAAGATCACATGAAAACCAACCCCAACAGTTGGCTCAAAACCTGCCCGTTCTTATATAGAGGTCAGCAAAGAAGGTGATGAAGGATGTCTTCGATAGCTTGAACAAATTATGCTCCCGCATAGACGTGGTTGAAGGAGCAGTCTCCTCTCTCCGAACTAATATGGGAGAGCTCTAAAACAGGGCACCGATGGGTGACCCCGACTTAAGCTTCATTAATGTGGCCATGGATTCCTCTTCAATATCCTGAGGATCAATTAATGATTTATTTACGGGCTTTGAAAAGGAGGATGGAGTCGAGCAAGGAGAGGACGGTGATGAGAATGAGGAGGCTAATGTTGATGCTGATGAGCATCCACATCAGGAAGTTCTTACCACCCTTTTTTCTTCATGTGTACATTGGGGATAATGTAATTTCTTAATTGGGGGTGGGTTGTGTCTCTCTCTCTTGTTGATTATTTTTGGTCTTTTTTTGCCCTTGTCGGGCTTAAATTCCTATGCTTTGGATATTTCTAATTTTATTTTTTCCTTAGTTGGATGAATGTCCTTGTCGGGCTTGTGTTTAATGAAATTTTGATTTTGACTTGTGACTGCCTTTGTTGGGTCCATTCTACCTTGACAAATGTTCCATAATGACCCACGCTTCAAAAATTCACCTTTGTTTATAGTAGATTAGCAATAAACTCCAAGAGTTTTCTTTATACCACGGTTCTTTTCCAAGGAGTTGATGTTGAACCGGGTGACATTTTTCTATAATAGATTGAGAGGCGACTTTCTTAAGGGAAAATGCCAAGTATAGTGTCCTTTTGAGTCTTTTGTTGCAGTTGTTTTAAGAGGTACCACTAGAAAAATTTTATTGGCTTTGAAAAAGAATTTTGAGAAAAAGAAGTACTTGAAATTTCAAATTGAACACTCTCTTGTTATGAATTGTACATTCCTTGATTGGATTTTTGATTCATATACTAATTTGTCTAAAGTAATACCTTTGATGTAATTTTTGCGAGTATGTAAACCCCTTGGATTGTGATGCCTTGTGGGCTGTGCTATTTGGATGAATTCTTATGTATGTTGAATTTTCTAGAACTTGCTCTAAGTGTGACTGAAGGCAAAATCTTAAATGTGGTTGTTCTTGGAACATGATCTTAGGCATTCTTTGGATAAGCCACTTCACCCAAAATGACCTCCTTGAACATATATCGTTTCTAACCAATGTTTGAGCCTTTGACCTTTTTTTCTAAAACCACAATACAAGCCTAGTACCCTTTTGTAATCCCTCTCTTGGCACCCATCCTCCCTAAGTGCTCAAATTGAAAGAATGGAAAATAGGGTTTAAAGCCCAAAATGTGAGGAAAGATAAGGAAGAAATGAGGAAAAAGCCTAAGTTTGGGGTTTACAAAAAGGAAAAGAAAATGTGAGCTCCAATGAGAGGTAGTAATAAGTTGTGATAAAATAAAGGAAATGTTTGGTTGCAAAAACCTTAAATATAAAAAAAATGCTTGAAAGGTGCTACCTCTTGCTGATATAAGGCTAATTGTGGGTTCAAAAGGGGATATAAGGAGGATATTTGATAAATAATGATAATGATGAATAAGGAGAGATAAGGTGGGGTGAGCTCATCAGTGGAGTGGGATGTTTAAAAAAAAGTGTTCACAAAAGGCTTTAGGGAGGTTCTAGTCACTATAGATAAATAATTGTCCTACCTTTCCCCCTAGCCTTCATGATAACCCGCAAGTCCTTGGTGATTTTGAGTGTAGAAACTCTACATTAGCTGTAGATACATGAAGGGAAAGCCTATGGGACAATTTGCATGCATTAGAATTTCTTTGTGAGAGTGAGTGTATTTTCTCTATCTTATAATCCCTATGTCTGAAATACATGAAATATGAAAGGGAATCTATCTTAATGTGAGTGGCATCGCTTCTTTAAGGTATATGCTTAAATATGTTCTAAATTGAAGGATGTGATTGAGGCAAAGGTGCAGTGAATTTTAAGGCAAACTTTGAATGTAAGTTGTCAATGACTTGAGATGCCACCTTAAGCTTGTTTTGATGAACTGAACCCCTTGTTTGGAATGAAAGAAAATATTTGTGCAAATGTGCCAATTGCTTGTGGTGATCTCTTGAGGTAAGTACAGCATCTTTGTGTCTTTTCTTTGTCTTGAGTCAGTGTGCGAATTTTGGGGCTGTCCTGAGTTCTAGTGGTCCCTAGTATGCAACTCTTGTGTTATATCATGCTTAAGTCAATTTCTTATTTGTGAAGAGATGCCTTGATCGAGGACAAGCAATGGTTTAAGTTTGGAGGTTTGTTGGTAATTTACTAACACATTAGGCTCTTAAGCATGAGCTTTGGCTATGTTTTCTACTCATCTGGGAAGGTTTTATGCATTTTTCTTTAATTTTGCAGGTATTGGTCTCAAACAAATAAAGCAAAGAAATTGAAAAAAAAGCAAATGCTGGAAGCATAAGACCTGCGTTTCGCAGGATCTACACCTGCAAAATGCAGGCCAAATGTAGGAGTGCACTGGGCTGATGCTTAAGAGCACCTGCGAAATGCAAGTGCAACCGCACGACACATCCAAGTCCCTCTGAACCAGAGCTTCGAGTGAACTGCACTTCGCGCGCAGGTGCCACAAATGAGGCCATGCTGAAAAGGGTAAAATGGTCCATCTCTAGCAAAGGACATTTTAGAAGCTTCTAAGGGTAAAATGGGGATCCGTGCAGCATAAAGAAAAGCAGACTTTTTCTATTTTGTACACACTTTCATTTTAGAAGAGAAGAGTACCTTTTTATTAGCTAATTTTTGTAGAGAAAGCATTATAGAGAGAAGTAAGAGATAGTTTTCTTCTTATTATTATTATTCAATTTTGTTAGGTAAGATTCTCCATTGAGGTATACAATTGAAGCTCAAATTTACAATTCAATTATGAATGTGAATGAGTCTCTTATTGATTTAATTCTCTTACTTACATTCATGAGTAGCTAATTTGATTGCTAGAGGTGTGTGTTTGATGTGGGTTTAGATTTGATTGGGTGTTATTCATTTAGTCTTAGAATCACTTATTATGCATGAAGCTAATGCTTTCTCTAAATTTTAATGCAAATATTTATGGTTGCAAACATAGATTTTATTTATTGATCTTACTTTTTCTTGAAAAAGGGAAGTAGGATATGGTGAGAAAGCATTAGTATGTATTTGAGTTTTTCAAATGTGGGATTGGGCTAGAAATAGCCAAAATCCATTTTCATAACTTAATTTAATGATTAAGGCTAGAAATAGCTTAATTCTTCTCCAAGCCAATATGGGTAATGTGTTAATTGAGCTTGGGGTTTGAAAGAACCCAAGTAGAATATGCCCAAGTGGTCGAAAGACATTGGGTATAGACTTGTCCATGGCTATTCATGTTAGTAGTTGATTTTTGAGACTTGTTGATTAACCTCAATCCTATCAATGCCCCATCAATAGCACATCTCTAGTACTTGCTCTCATTGTTGTTTCAACTTGCATTACTTCATTTTGATATTAAGTAAATCATATAGTGTTCTCATTTTTTCCCAACATTTATTTTATGTATTGTGATACAATGATGCTAACTAGCTTAGGTTGACATACAACTTTAGTAGTGATCTGTCCCTATTCCTTGTGGATTTGACCCTGACTCATAAAGTTGGGTAAATTACATTGCGAAAGACCGTGTACATTATCTCCTAGTGAGAAGTGGATTTGGATGTTATCAATAAACATGGTTGAATGCATGAGATGAGGTAAATAATGACCCTTTTTGAGATGCATGAATACCAACATAGGATGCTAGTTTGAAAACATTTAATGAAATACAATTAAATCTAGTTTTTGGGTCATATACATGCACTAAATACTAAATCTGAAATCATAAACTGAAAACTGTAACTGAAATAACTATATTGAAACTGAAACTGAAACTGAATTGTACTGTGGGAGAGCCTATTAACCGACAAACTCTAATGTGAGTCTCATGGAGCCCAACCTGTAACCCCGATTGGAAGGGTGTCTGTACCTTGCTAAGGGTAAGAATCATGACGGGCATGATATCACTCGTGAACTTAGGGAGACAATCTCAACTAACGACAACCCTTGTAAGTGCCCATTGAGGCAAGGGAAACACTCTCAAATAAAGAGGATCTCATATTCCATGGGCTAAGGGAAACAATCTCTACTATTGAGAATCCCTTATCTTATGGTGGCACGTTGTTCTGAGACTTGGGTGCGCTGGAACCCTGGCCTACTCGATACTAAGTACTACTCCCAACTGAACATGAAGATACATGTAAACTGAAAGTCTAAAGCTAATATCCTAAACTAGTCAGAACCACTTTATCTAGCAAGAGTCCCAAGATCCTAAAGGACCATGACATACTGATACTGAGGGCTCATAACTGATGTTCTAGGACTAGTCAGGGAAACTTTCTACTAGCAAGAGGCCTAAGAGTCTAAAGAACCATAAGCATGTTGATCATACTGAGTTCATGAAAATCTTAGACTCAAACCATAGTTTAAATCATACGTATTGAAATCATGGTAAAGTCATATATTTCAAAAGGACCATATTCTCAAAAATAGTGTTAAATCATGGCTGAGTCTTAGAAATCATGCTAATATCAATCATGGATTAGAGAGGGGGATCATGAACATACATAGTTGTTGATCATAAGAGCCTTGAAATCATGAAAATTATATGTTATTTATCATGAAAACCTTGAAAACATGGAAGACTGTCACAACCCGAATCTATATCCTGGACGAGACACGGTACTTGGAGTCACAAGTAACCCCAAGCCAACCCATGTTCTATCATAACACTGGTAGTTTGAGTAATCATAGCAAAAGCTTAAATAATAAAACCATTTAAGAAAGCTAAATGATAACAGTTCATACATCTGAATGCAAAACTGAATGTCTGAGTCTATGTCTGAATGTCATCTACAATGATGAGTTGCTGGGACAATCCCCCAACTAACTCTAAAGTCTAACTGAAAGAAATAACTGAATAATAAATATCGTCCTCGAAAGATGAGGACTTACCATCTGCAACTGCTGATATCACTGGAAGGAAATCTTCTAACAGTGTTGGGGTTGAGAACCTGCGCCTATATCATAATACAATACAGCATAGAAGGTATGCATCAGTACTTTGAATGTACTGAGTAAGTGGGAGAAAATATAACATAAAGAACAAATAACTGATCTGTAATGACCAACTGAAATACTAAAAACTGAACAACGGAAATATAACTGAGATGGTCAATAATGACACTAACTGGTGGTCATAAACATGCGCTGAATCTGAGATACTAATCTAAGCTAACTATACTGAACCGAACTAGACTGAGTAAATCTGGAACTGTACTGAGCTGAGCTAAACTGAAACTCTACTGACTAGTGGGAGAGTTTACAACCGACATATAACCACGTGAGCTAGACGTGGAATCTGATATATACACCCCATCGATAGGACTAAATATACCTTGCCAGGGTATAAAGGCATGAGCTGGGTGATCACAAGTCTGGGGATATAGGGCCAATAAAATAACCTACATTGGCAACGTAGTTCTAGGAAGTTGGGTGCGGTGGAACCCCAGTCCGCTCGGTACTAAGTCCTACTCCCACTGGATAGTCCTAGGCTGACTACTAAGCTGATAACTCAAAATTGGGGTCCAAGACTAAGTCAGGGATACCTATCTAGAAGTACTCTGAGAGTCTTATCGGACTGGATTACTGGCCAGAGCTACTTATCTGGAAGCGTCGTAACCATCTAAAGAACAAATTGAAATCTGATAACTGATATATGAGTCTAATAACTGATAACTGGGAGGCACCACTGACATCTCAAGAAAAGACTGTAGTCAAACTGATCAGCTAACATTTCTTAATAATATTGAGTATACTAATATTCTGACTGAAACTGGTCTAGCATGCATCTGATTGAGATTTAATCTTATTTTAACAACAAGGGAATCCCAACAATGATAGAATCAAGCAACATGAATAACTAGTCAAATATGTAAGATCCTAATTTACTGAACTCAGAAACTAGGGCTAAATCATTTTACAAGAAGCTAGTTTACTCATGATTTCTAAAAATTGGGAAAAACATAGCAACTAATAACATGGATAATATTCCACCTGAAATTTATATAATTCTGTCTAAAGACTTTCTACATTTCGAAACCACAGGGCTATAATTGATAGAAGATAAAGAAAGGGTTGTGGGGATGATCAAGGGTGTATTTACGCACTTCATAGACATATTTTTGCCCATACTTTACTACGTTTTGAGAACAAATTATGTGTGTTTGCATGTGTTTATATATTATATATTTGTGAAATTAGTTAACGCATGTGATTAGATGTTTTCAGGGCTAAAAATGATGGATTTGAACATATTTAAGATGTTTGGAATAAAGTTGAAGAAGGATTGAACTAAGCAAGAATTTGGGAAAACAAAAATGGCACACTGCCACGCACGAGGCCCAAGGCCATTGGCGCTATAGGCCGCGAGAGGCAGCAGAAAAACTGGCACTATAGGTCGTGCGACACACAGCAAGGCTGGCATAAGGCCAGGCGTGAAGCGGCCTTGTCCCAGCACGATAAGGCACGTGCAGCAGCCCTTCTCCCGCGCGATGGCAGGCGCGCAGCAGGCCTTGTCCCAGCGCGTTGGCAGGCGCGTAGGAGCACTTTCCCCGTGCGACGCGGCACTAGACGCATCAGCAGTAGGAGGCGACGCGGAAAAGAGGTTTTAATGCCCAAAAATGGATCTCCCACTTCAACTAGGAAAAGGAACTTTAATTCCCAAGTCAAATTCATCAAGGAATAAGGAAAACATAAATCTACTACTATAAATACGCTTTTATTTTCATCTAATAGCCATGTCTTCAAGGAGGGAAGTTTCATTTTGTTTTTAACTCTTCAAGTAGGAAGTTTTAGGGAATATTTTTTTAGTCTTGAAGTTTAAAAGTTTGGAACAAGTTTTGAAGTTTTAGAGTTGGAGACACGATTGTAAAGTTGTTCTTCCGAATTTTTGCATTAATCAAGTGAAGGTTCTTCATATCATTGTTGTAAGTATTAATTTGTGTTTTATTTATGAATGTTATTATTTTACTTATGAACATGATAGGCTAAAACTACCACAACTAGGGTTGTGGGAACCATGGTGAATTAACAAACTAGGGTTTGCACGACGTGATTTTAAACCAATACTAAACGTTTGTATTGTATTCTCTTCATGCTTAAACGTTTCTTAATTGTGTGTAATGTTAGGACATGCCCGAATTCCTTACATGCTTAGGTCTAAGAGGTAGAGATTAGGAAAAGAGAATTACAACGGAGCCTTGATCTTGATGATCATTGTATTAACTTGAGTTGTGGTCGCAGGATAGTTAACTCTGGAACTTAATCATAATGAATAGTTTGAAACCGCTCATGAGACTTGGTCGAGTGATTGAGTATAGTAATTCAATAGGGACTGGACGGTCGTTTGAATGAACCTAAGTTATCAGTTCTACAAGTAAAGTATGGGGATAGATCAATAGTGTAAAATCCGAAGTATTTAAGGATCCATGGGGAACACTTACCCTAGTTAATTGCATTAATTTGGAAACAACCATCAATTTCTCAACATTGTTATTTATTAATTTTACAAATCCCCCCTCTTAGAAAATAATTGACTACAAAGCTTAAGCACTAGCGTTCTTCTATATCCTTCCATATTACCTATGGGATCGATCCCAACCTCTAGTTGGGTTCTTTATTGACAATGTCCGCTTCATACTTCAGTAAGAGGTGTGGTTTGAGCAGTATCAAAAAGTGGCGGCATTTCCGGGGAATACAATTTAGGATTAGATTAATTGCTTGTGTTTAACTTTTAGTCTTTATTTCCTATTTTTTGTTTTTCTTTTATTTTCTGACGTGTCACAGGGCAGCATGGTAAAACAAGCAGCCAAGATGTGACCATGGTCTCAACAGGTATCTTGATAAAGTCTGAGTAATCAAGATACCTGTGACGTGTCGCGACATTAAATCAGGAGCTACTTGGGAGGCAACCCAAGATAATTTTTATTTTGTTTTTACATGTTTGTTCAAGTGTGCAGGTGATAGGTCATGATTTTCAACAACAATTTGAGCATGAAATACATAGATAGGGGAAGCTTCTATTGCCCCCACAGACGATGAGGAGTAGAGGCCCAGGGAGTTCTTCTTGCACTCTATTACTTTATGCTTATTTTTTTTAGCACGAGGGATAGTGTAACCAATTAAGTGTAGGGTGGGAGATGTGAACTTCATATTACCATGCATTCCTTAATTGCTAAATTTGCACATGGTAGGCCTAGTTTTTTTGGGATTTATGACTTATCATGCATGCTTGTTGGTTTGTAGTATTTTTTAGTTTTATTTTTATTTTGGGTTCCTCCGATTTTTATTTTCGGTACTTTTCCGGTGGATAGTCCCTTAGAAACGATTAGAGAATCTAGATTTTTTTTTCTTTTTAGTAATTGAGACATGACTTTTCCCGATGATGGATGGATGACGACCATCTTAAGGGTAAATTAGTCATTAGGAAGAACAAGAACTTGGACCCTATGAATGCTACGTGCTTCACTTTAGGTATCATTGAGACTTTATTAAATTCACTCAAAATGCATAAAAAAGATAGAAACACTTAGTATTTTTGTAATATGACTCATGTGCTTGAAAAGAAAAAAATGGGCTTCATTATGTTATGCATGCAATATGGATATATATGTTTATGTAATCTTGATTTTGTTAAACCATTTTGTGCCAATGTGTGAGGAATTATTTTTGATATACTCCATGCTTGTAAATTGATGTCTAGAACTTGTCTGGTGTGTGTGCAAAGAGAAATATGAATGATGGATTTAGGAAGTGATATAGGCGTTTCTTTGATATAGCCCTATTTTTATCCTATTTTACCTACCTTGATTGTAATTATCCTAGTTAGCCATGTTGAGCCTTAGACTATTCTTTTGATAGACATATTATAAGCTTGAATCTCTTTTTGTTGTATTGACTTATATTTGATCCAAATGACTCCTAGAGCACTTTAATGAAAAAAAAATGTAGGAAAGGAGCATAATTGGAAAAGTGAAGGGAAAAGCTAAAAAGTGTGGTGAATTGGAAGAAAACAAAAAGGTAAAATTTTGCTAAACAAGGAGGGTGATTTTTAGTGGAAAAACAAAAAGAAGAAAGAGCTTTGAGAAATTGAAAATGAAAAAATGCATAAATGAGCTCAATGATTAAAAGAAAAATCTCCACTAGTCACCTAAGTTGAAAATTGAAAAATAAAAGAAGGTATAAGGAGAAAATTTGGAAATTGAAGAAAGTGCTAAAAATCAAAGTGTTGTGAAGTATTAAAGTGCTTTGGGATCTTAGTCACTATCTTGGACAACTAGTTCCTGCTCATCCCTTAACCTACATTACAACCAAATTAAAGTCCTAATTGATCCTTGATTCATAAGTCTATATTAGCGAAGTATTTTACTAAGGGCAAGCATATGGGTTGTCTTTTGCATGCATGTTGAGTTCTTTGGGAGAGTGAGTGTATTTTGTTATATTTATGCCCAAGTTAATCTTATTCTATATCTTGTGTGAGAACGGGCATCCCTTTAAATTGTGAGAGGCGCTAGGGTAAGACTTTGGTAAATCTTGATTTACAAATTACATATAATTCTTGTTGGCCAAAAAATATGTCTTGATGAGTTAGTTTTCAAAAGCTAACTAATTTCGAACTTTGACATTTTAATGTTGAGCCTATATGCATGTGAGTGAGTTGTTTGAGCTTCATTGATTTGTCTCATGATCCTAACTTTAAGTAGACTTATTCGTAGGATGAATTTTATGCTTAATTGTTAGAAGGGAAGTAGTAGATTGTTCGAGGACGAACAATAGTTTAACTGTGGGGTGTTGATGAAGGGCATATTTACGCACTTCATAGACATATTTTTCCCTGTACTTTACTACATTTTGAGAACAAATTATGTGTGTTTGCATGTGTTATGTTATATATTTGTGAAATTAGCCAACGCATGTGATTCTATATTTTCAAGGCTAAAAATGATGGATTTTAACGTATTTGAGATGTTAGGAATAAAGTTGAAGAAAAAGGATTGAACTAAGCAAGAACACGGGAAAACAAAAATGGCACACTGCCACGCGCGAGGCGCCAAGCCATTGGCACTATAGGCCGCACGAGGCCGCAGCAAAACCGGCGCTATAGGCCGGGAGACGCACAACAAGGCTAGCACAAGGCCAGGAACAAAGCGCCCTTGTTCCAGCACGATAAGGCACGCGCAGTAGCCTTTCTCCCGTGCGATGGCAGGCGCGCAGCAGGCATTGTCCCAGCACATTGGCGGGCGCACAGCAGCACTTTCCCCATGTGTTGGGGCGTGCGACACGGCACTGGACGCGGCAGCAATAGGAGGCGATGCGGCAAGGAGGTTTCAACGCCCAAAAATGGATCTCCCACTTCAACTAGCAAAAGGAACTTTAAGTCTCAAGTCAAATTCATCAAGGAACAAGGAAAACACAAATCTACTACTATAAATACCCTTTATTTTCATCTAATAGCCATGTCTTCAAGGAGGGAAGTTTCATGTTGTTTTTAACTCTTCAAGTAGGAAGTTTTCGGGAATTTTTCTTAGTCTTGAAGTTTAAAAGTTTGGAACATGTTTTGAAGTTTTATAGTTGGAGACATGATTGTAAAGTAGTTCTTCCGAATTTTTGCATTAATCAAGTGAAGGTTCTTCTGATCATTGTTGTAAGTATTAATTTGTGTTTTATTTATGAATGCTATTATTTTACTTATGAACACGATAGGCTAAAACTACCACAACTAGAGTGTTGGGAACCATGGTGAATTAACAAACTAGGGTTCGCACGACATGATTTTAAACCAATACTAAACGCTTGTATTGTATTCTCTTCATGCTTAAACGTTTCTTAACGGTGCGTAACGTGAGGACATGCCCGAATTCTTTACTTTCTTTGGTCTGAGAGGTAGAGATTAGAAAAAAAGAATTACAACGGAGCCTTGATCTTGATGATCATTGTATTAACTTGAGTTGTGGTCGCAGGATAGTTAAATCTAGAACTTAGTGGTAATGGATAGTTTGAAACCGCTCATAAGACTTGGTCGAGTGATTGAGTATAGTCATTCAATAGGAATTGGTCGGTCGTTTGAATGAACCTAAGTTATCATTTCTACAAGTAATGTATTGGGATAGATCAATAGTGTAAAACCCGAAGTAGTTAAGGATCCATGGAGAACAATTACCCTAGTTAATTGCATTAATTTGGAAACAACCATCAATTTCTCAACATTGTTACTTATTAATTTTACAAATCCCCCCTCTTAGGAAATAATTGACTACAAAGCTTAAGCACTAGCGTTCTTCTATATCCTTCCATATTCCCTGTGGGATCGACCCCAACCTCTAGTTTGGTTCTTTATTAATAATGTACGCTTCATACTTCAGTAAGAGGTGTGGTTTGAGTGTTATCAAGGGACAATTCCCTTGTTGAATTCTCACACACCTGGAGTAGAACCCTTGGAAAGAAACCTGGAGAAGTCTGAAGAAAATTGGAAGCCCAAGCTTAGCTCTGCAATGTCTGCCTGGAACTTCGACATTCTAAAAGTCGTGAATTGAGAGAAATGAGAGGGATTTAGTCAATCAACCCCTTTAATTATCTCCTAAATGTTCCCAAAATGACATAGTTTATGGATTAAAAAGGTGGGAAATTACTAAAATCTCCCTTAAGAAAAATTTGGAAAACTGTCGACAGGGACCGAAGGGTCACTCAATGAGTCGTTGGTTGAGACCACAACTCGTTGGAACCAATATTTGGTCCTGGGTCGTGAGTTCTGAGCTAATTGGAACTAGAAATGAGAGGGAACACAACTAGTTGGATGAACCAATGGGTCGTTGGTTCCTCCCGTGGCCACTGGAAGAAAAATCAAGGAAGCCTAGCAATGGGCAACACAACGACACATTGGTAGACCCAACGGGTCGTTGTGTCGATCCGTCACCTCCACTAGAGAAGTTCTTAAGATCCCAAAACTTGGCACTACGGGTGGTCAAAATGACTCATTGTGTGATACAGCGGGTCGTTGTTGCCACTTTTTGTCACTGAAGAAGATTTTTGGGAGTCCCAACTAATGACTCACACCACGAATCGTTGTCTCACACGACGACTCGTTGGTTGAGTCGTGGGTTCCTGGAAAAGAGGGTTCTAAGCTGGGAACCAATGAGTGACAGGACAACTTGTTGTCTCTCACAATGGGTCGTTCCATGTCCTGTTGGTTCACGGAGGACCAAAGCACGGCTGACCACGACTAAGATGATGGGTCATTGGAATTGACCACGACTCGTGGTCTCGGTCATTCTAAGGCAACATTTCTGGTTTCTTCTAGATTTTTCTTGCAAAGTCTAAGTTTGGTCTAGAAAAGTTTTGAGGTGTTACAATATCTCCCCCTTGGGATCCTTCGTCCTCGAATGAAGGCTAAAACTGCTGGAAAATCGGGAAAAAAGCTGAAATTCCCAGACTGAGGCTATGAATTGATTTTTGAAGGAGTAACTGACTCCAAACTGACTTAATCATGCTAACAGAGTTGATTCAACTAGAATTCACATTGAGAATCTGAATAGAGTTGATGAGTACGGAACTGAATAGAGTATTGAGAAAGGATTTAGGACTTGATGCTGAAACTGAACTGTAAGGGAATAAATAAGGGTATCTGGCTATCATGTCTGATTTTTCCTCCTATGTGGTTCCCTCAACTAGCTGGTTCCTCCACAAGACTTTCACCAAAGCAACTTCCTTATTTCTAAGCTTACGAACCTGACGGTCAAGGATCTGAACTGGGACCTCTTCGTAAGAGAGACTATCTTTCACTCCCACACTGTCTAGTTGCACAACTGAAGTTGGATCACCGATGCACTTCTTCAATAGTGACACATGGAAGACTGGGTGCACATATGCTAACTCCAGAGGTAATTCTAACTCATATGCCACACTGCTAATTCGCTTCAGAATTTGTAGGGCCCCACATATCTCAGAATGAGTTTCCCTTTCTTCCCAAACCTCATCACCTCCTTCAAGGGTGAAATTTTCAGATATACCCAATCATCTACTGCAAACTCTAACTCTCTTCTCCTCACATCAGCATAGGATTTCTGTCGGCTTTGCTCCATTTTCAACCTCTCCCTAATAAGGTGCACTTTCTGCATAGCTTCATGAACTGATTCTGGTCCTATTAAGGTAGTTTCACTAACCTCAAACCACCCTATTGGAGACCTACACCTCCTACCATATAATGCCTCAAACGGGGCCATCTGAATACTGGAGTGGTAGTTGTTGTTGTACACAAACTCAATGAGAAGTTGGTGATCATCCCAACTGCCCTTGAAATCGATCACACAAGCTCTCAGCATATCTTCTAAGGTCTGAATAGTCTGCTCATCTTGTCCATCTATGTGAGGGTGAAAAGATGTGTTGAGCTTGACCTGGGTACCGAGTCCTTTCTGAAATGACTTTTAGAAATGCAAGGTGAACTGGGTACCTCTATCTGAAATGATGGACAAAGGTACCCCATGCAGTCTGACTAACCCTCGGATATATAGCCTAGCATAATCCTCAGTTGAGTCTGTAGTTTTAACTGGGAGGAAATGTGCTGACTTGGTCATCCGGTGTACTATCACCCAATTAAGTCATGTTGTCGGCGAATACGAGGTAGACCTATAATAAAGTCCATATTTACTTCTTCCCACTTCTATGTGGGTATGCTGATATCCTAATTCATTTCCCCAGGTCTCTGATGTTCCACCTTAAGCTGCTGGCAGTTCAAGCACTTAGCCACAAATTATGCTATGTCTCTTTTCATGTCGTTCCACTAGTAAATATCCCATAGATCACGGTACATCTTAATGGCACCTGGGTGGATAGAATATCTCGAACTGTGTGCTTCTGCCAATATCTGCTGTCTCAAGTCACCTACATCCGGTACACACAGTCTGCCCTGGTAACGGAGCACACCATCTCCCCCTTTGGAGAAAGCCTCCACTTCTTTTCTGAGAACTGGCTCCTTTAGCTTGAGCAGTATGGGATCTTCATCCTGCCTTAACTTAACTTCAATGACTAACAAGGAATCTGATCTACTCTGCAGTACTACTCCGCCCTCAGCTGAATCAACCAATTGCACTCCCAACCGAGCTAACCTGTGATATCTTTTGCCACTTCTTTTCTGCTCTCCTCAACATAATCCATGCTCCCCATGGACATCCTGCTTAGGGCATCAGCCACCACATTGGCCTTGCCCGGGTGGTATAGCCCACTCATGTTGTAATCCTTTAATAGCTCCAACCACCTTCTCTAATGAAGATTCAAGTCTTTCTGATTGAACACATACATAAGGCTTTTGTGATCGGTGAAAACATCCACATGAGCCCCGTAAAGGTAATGCCTCCATTTTCAACGCAAACACCACTGCTGCCAACTCAAGATCATGAGTCGGATAGTTATTTTCGTGAACCGTGATCTATCTGGAGGCGTAAGCTATCACCTTACTCCGCGGCATCAGAACACAATCGAGTCCCACTCTGGAGGCGTCACAATATACAACAAACCCATCTATTCCTTCCGGTAAGGTTAACACTGGAGCGATAGTGAGTCGAGTCTTCAACTCCTAGAAACCCTTCTCACATGCATCTAACCAATGAAAATTCACCTTTTTTGAGTCAACCTAGTCAGAGCAGATGCAATAGAGGAAAAACCTTCCAAAAAATGTCGGTAATAATGGGCTAGACCCAAGAAACTTCTGATTTCGATTGGGGAGGTAGGTCTTGGCTAGTATTTTGCTGCTGCTACCTTTTGAGGATCTACCTAAATGCCCTCACCCAAGACCACATGACCAAGGAAAGTCACAGACTTCAACCAGAATTCACATTTGCCGAACTTAGCGAACAACTGGCAGTCTCTAAGCATCTGTAGCACTATCCTCATATGGTTAGCATGTTCCTCCTTGTTTTGGGAGTATACCAAAATATCACCAATAAACACAATAATGAACATGTCTAGATACATCTTGAAAACCTTGTTCATCAGGTCCATGAAAGCTACAAGGGAATTAGTTAGTTCAAAGGACAAAACCACGAATTCATAGTGACCATACCAAGTTCTGAAGGCTGTTTTCGGTATGTCACATTCGCTGACTCTTAGCTGATGATACCCTCGACCTGAGATCTACCTTGGAGAAGCAACTGGCTCCCTGAAGTTGATCGAACAAGTCGTCAATCCTGGGCAGGGGATACCTATTCTTAACTGTGACTTTGTTCAGCTGGCGGTAATCGATACACATTCTGAGAGTACCGTCTTTCTTTCACACGAATAATACTAGAGCACCCTATGGAGAGATGTTGGGCCTGATGAAACCTTTATCAAGAAGATCTTTTAATTTCTCCTTCAACCTTAAGCTCAGTTGGAGCCATTTTGTAAGGAGGGATGGAGATGGTCTGAGTGTCTGGAAGAAGGTTTATGCTAAAGTCTAATTCACGCTCAGGAGGGACTCCGAGAAGATCTTCGAGAAACACGTCAGGGAACTCGCTGACAACTGGAACTGACTGGATAGTAGGGGTCTCAAATCTGGAATCTTTGACCCAAACTAGATGATAAATGCACCCTTTAGTAATGACCTTTCTTCCCTTAAGGTAGGAAATAAACCGACCCTTAGGCGCTGAATTATTACCCATCCACTCTAAAACTGGCTCATTAGGGAACTGAAATCCGACGACTATAGTCTTGCAGTCGACTGAGGCATAACCGGAGTGTAACCAATCTGTCATGCCCACGTTGGGAGACATGACTGGCACCTGGTTTCCTACAAGGATCTGAACTGCCCTGACTAGCTTATCCACTTTTGATGTATGTCTAATCTTTAAATCAAGAAAACAACGGGCTAAATGTCGACTATAAACATAGCCCCCGACCGACAAGGCCTTATAGCCACCTGTAAAAGAAAAATAGCTAACTAGAAATAGGTAATAGCAAGGAATCCTATGTGGGCCAACAAGACCACCATGATGTCTCATTTTAATTGTAAAGTAAATCCAGCGCTAAACTACTATGGCCGACAAGGCCACTAACTAACAGCTACACAAGGCCCCATACAGCCAACACGTAAGATAAAGCATACATGGGCCCCACACGACCATCAACAGCTAACCACAGGGAATCTAAAACAATATGCAAGCCTCTAGGAGTGATATAATGGTAGAGACAAGGCCCCGACCTACCCATAATTGTACAAACAAAAAGAGAAAACCTTCTAGTTGTTAGCTCCGGAGGAGAGGAGCTGACTGTACTGCTAATCCTGGTTGGATGCTAGGAGGGTCCTGATCTGCGTCTATATGCGCCTACAGGAAAGTAATGCAGCGTCCCAGGAAGGAAATCAGTACAATATGTACCGAATATGTAAGGCAGTAACTGTAAATAACTGAATGAACTAAAAGAAACTGAAAGTGACTAAATGAAAGGAAAGAAACTACCTGAATAGTTGAACTTCCTCTTGTCTATTCTATAAGTAACTAATGCAAACAAGAACCTTACCTGGCCCCCATAAGCCGGAAGGTACAACCAGCACAAAATAACCCACCCAGGGCCCCCATAAGCCCTGGCGAGTAAACTTCAATCTATATACCTCTACAAGGTCAAACTAAGTCAACTAATAACTATAGCCGTCCTACCATTCCCTTGGGTTTGCAACTCAGCCCGCTCGGCCCCTGAACTATAACTGTGTTTGAGTCCAGTAGACTCCTAATATCTGCACCCCGAGCATCAAGCTCGATGGGGGTGTGGTGCCTATACGGCATATAATAGTCCATCCATGGAATGGACTATATGATGCCCTTGGACCCCATCTTCATCTCTCGCGTACGGTATAGCGCTCCTTGGAGCAATGTAATCTCGCCTCTGGCGAGCGTCGACACAGCTAGTAACCCTGGGGTTGGTCATGGAAGGCTAAACAGGGCAAAGTCAATCCCAGAATAAACATAGAATACTGGTCTCAGCTAATTACAATAGATATACTTCTGACTCTCTTACTGGAATTCAACTGAGTTACAATACTAAAGAAACTAACTTATCGAACGGATTTGCCTTAACATACCTAGATCATCGATTTCTAATTAACTGGCGAGTTTCAATTCGTATTCAATAGCCCTTTCCAACTATAATCATATTACTGAAAGAATGAGACTAGTTTCAGTACTAAATTTAGCAAAAACGATAACTTTTAATACTAATATTAACTATACTTCAACTTAATGAAATATGGTCAAAAACGTATAATTTCCCGAGAGTTCAAAAG
>JACEIK010002528.1:0-42297 GCA_018107945.1 Datura stramonium
GGCTTGGTCCTCCTCTAGACATTCCTCTATAAGCTTGGAAGACTCTATTTCTATGTCGTCACCCAAACTCAATGTCGAAAAATACTTCGAGTGGGGTCCACTACACCTCGACTCTGAAACTGCATTGTGATTGACCTCCTTACTTGTATAAACCTTCTCCGCATCAACATCTATGTCTCCATTAATGACAAATGGGGTATACTCTATCTCTTCTTCAGTGCATGAATTTCCCATAAGTATGAGCCCATCACGGGGACAACCAAGAGATTCTAATTGTCGGGCTTCATCTAAAAATTCACCCTTGGCTTCCTCTTGGAGTTCCTCTTGAATATCGCCTACAACTGTTACCTGCAATTTATCACAAGCCTCAGCTTCAGCAATCATCTCCGTGAATTTAACGCTCATCCTTTCTAGAGTTACCTGCAATTTATCACAAGCCTCAGCTTCAGCAATCATCTCCGTGAATTTAACGCTCATCCTTTCGTAGAGCCTCCGCATTCTCTTCGCCGAATTCTCACGTCGGCCACGCTCCCCTTCATTGCTTCGTTTGCTCAATCATTCTGCTTAGCATGTCTTCTATTCGAGCTATGTCCCAAGTCCTCATATTCATCATGCCTATATTTAGAAAAAACACAGAAGGATCATAGTAGGGGTGATAAGGGGCATATTTATATGCCAAATCGATACTCAAACGTATAACTTTAGTCTTGTTTGTCTGATAAATTATGTACATTCTCATGTAAATTGTACGGAAGTGTGAATTTATACTAACCAACATGATTAGCGTTGTTTTGCAGGAAAACATGCTTTTGTTGATGAAAAATGACATGTTGGAAGAAATCAAGCATGAACTTGGGAAACGAGCAAGGAAGCGGGATGGTGATGCGAGGATTAGTGCCCGCGATGGAGCCGTGGCACGCTGCCATCGCGGCTGCGTTCTGCCTGGGATGGAAATTCCATATAAATTCCAGTGAAGGTCCGCGATCAGGCCGTGCCACGTTGGAAGTGAATTATTCTATGGTGCATTTCAGAGAGGGTCCGCAATTGCACCGCCGTGGCACGCTGGGCGCACTCGCGATGCACGCCATGCCACGTTGGCAGCAAATTACCTGGGCGACAAATTTCCAGAGGGCTTCCAATGTTTGCATCGTGTCACGGAGGCAGTGCTCATGATGCACGCCGCGACACGTTGCTCGTTATTCCGGGAAAATTTATCCCTAGATGATAGAACACTTAGGGCATTTTCAAGTATTCTCGGCTTGGTGGAGCAAGAACGTGGGTTACAGGCAACATTGAGGACGAAATTTCTAGGGTTTTTCTCTATCTCTTTCTTCTTCCTTTCAATTGCTTTTATGATTAACACTTGTTTTAGGATGTTTAATCCACAAATGAGTGGCTAATTTCTCTTTTTGCTGAGGTTATGAACTTTGTGCTGCGTCGTAATTATTGAATTGCTGGTTTATTTTTTCTTCCATGGTTGTTCTATTTAATTCTTGTTCCTACTACATTAATGTCTGGCCAATGTTAGTGTAAATCCAAAAAGTCCGGTTTCACCTGAGAGGGCAAGAAATTGGAAAGTTGTGAATTAATAGATATGATCTTTCTTGGTTCTCGAGAATTGAATTGATTTACCTTCGATGAGAAATATACCTGAAAGTCGTATTAGTCATGTGTGGAACCGGTTTCGTATTGCTAGAACTTGAATTCCTTCTTATCACGAAAATGTAGGTGGAAGGTTCATGATTCTTAAGTTGCTAACACAGAGTTTTAATCCATAGGTAGTAGTTCCGACTAGCAACCGGAGGGAAAGATAAACCACGTAAATTAATAGTTCAAGTCTTCACATGTTCTTCGTAACCTCAGCATGCTCTTAACCATTGTTTAGATTCAATTGTGTAATTAGCTTAGTGTAGTATAAAAATTATATTCTCAAAAACAAACTATTTTTCGTTACTCATGGTCTTCTACCGCTATAGTTGTGAAAATTAACATTTGTGTTTCACCCCCGTAGTCCTATTCCTGTGGGTTCGACAACTGGTTCTTCAAAAGAGCCACTTTATTTGTACGACCCGTACCTCTGCGGGCTCATCAAGTTTTTGGCGCCGTTGCCGGGGAAATAGGCAATTGGTGAAATTTTCATTTTTACTTTGATTTTAAGTGTTAGTTTGCTATTTCAATATTTTTGATTGTTGACAACTTGGTCTTGGCCTGTATTTTGGTAGAAAACAGACTCTGTTGAACACTGGTAAGAGACAAAGGGGTTGGTGGATCCATCCTTAGAGCCGGGAACGACAATTTCATCACAACGGAGAGAAGCTCTAGAGACAGCCGCAGCTGCTCGACAAACTACTGCGGAGCAACCACAGACCATCTGCCAATAGTGGGCAGATTAGTGCCCGAGGAATTAGCGGCCAGGCTGGTTCGCGATGAAAATCCCACAAGCTAGCAATGTTACTCTAGCATTCGCAAACCTGAGCTAGGAGGGAGGTTCCTGGGAGTCAAACAGTAATATGGATGCAGCTAGTATGACACAGCGGGGCGATGTGTCTCCCCTCTTAATGAAAATCCTAAATAACATCTTCGTAATTTTCTCGGAGATAAGTGACACTTACATCCCCGCTGGAGTGTCAACAGATTATGTCCGGCTTACACTTTTCCCATTTTCACTCTTGTGAGATGCTAAGAGGTGGCTGAAAGCTGAGCCACCAAACTCTATCACCTCATGGGATGATCTCGCGAAAAGTTCTTGATCCGATTCTTCCCTCCGTAAATAAAGAAGGTTGTAAAACCAAGTTTTAAACAAAGGGAAGGAGAGAATCTGCATCAAGCCTGGGAGAGGTTTAAATCATTGTTGAGGGATCGTCCTCATCACCATCACTAAATGATGTTGGTGCACACTTATAGAGGGTTTGGAACCCCACACTCAAATTTTGCCAGATTCAAAGAGCCTGGGGGAAGGCTTAGAAAAGACTTATGAAGGACTGTATACTTTGCTTAATCGTATTTCGTGCAGGGAAATCCGAGTGGAATGCGACTCTTTCCAAGGGGAGGAGCAAGGAAAGCAAACGGAGTCTGAAGTGGATGGGCTTACGCCTACCGCCGCACGTACAGCTGCCTTGGCAGACCGCCTGAACACCTACTGGCAATATGAACTGAGCTGCCCAAGCCCTGCTTAATGGAAAAAAGAGATTTGGTGTAAGTGCAAGGGAGCAATGAACACTTCACCGAGTGTTGTGGGAGCAACTGTGACTCATGAATCTTGTTGGGAATGCACAAAGGAGCAACCACCAGCAGTATGGGAATAGCTAAAACTTAACTGGAGCAATCAAATTCCGAATTTCTCTTGGGGTAGCAACAACCATCAAGGGCAGAAATTCGAGCCGTGGATGCAGCTGGAATCAAGAAGGGCCACAGAACTATCGTGCACAATACATAAATAACAATGCCCCTCCCCACCACCACTCACTCCAGCGTTGAGGGAGATGCCCAAGCAGCTGATAGCCAGCCAAGCTCAATTACAAGTCAGACCATGTCAAATTGGCAGCCGATGTTAAAATATCTAGCCGCTACCAAGGCACCGGAGTATCAATTTGGGCACGGCTTGAGCCTGCAATACCAGCCTAGAGGAGGACTCCCAGTGACACAGATCCAATCCTGTAAGCAGGTTTGGGTCGGTGCACTACGAGGAGTGGTTTACGTGCTGAAGGAGGTGGAACCCGAAAG
The DNA here is from genome assembly GCA_018107945.1 of Datura stramonium. Taxonomy (NCBI): domain Eukaryota; kingdom Viridiplantae; phylum Streptophyta; class Magnoliopsida; order Solanales; family Solanaceae; genus Datura; species Datura stramonium. The sequence goes on from JACEIK010002528.1 coordinate 3,724, forward strand.
ACCACCTCACCGCCGAGTTGCAGAAGCGGAGAGAGGGAGCACGATGAGAGGGGGAAACACAAGGATGCCGTAAATCAAATAGACCTCCACCCCCGTTCCCTCAACGATTAAGGAAGCACAAGGAGGAAGCGTGCTTCAAAAAGTTCATGGAGTTGCTCAAACAGTACACATTAACTTACCTCTTGCTGATGTTTTGCAGGAGGCCTAAATATGCAAAGTACATAAGGACATCGTGGCCAACAAAAGTTGTGTCGACCGAATATGCCACGGTGGCCCTTACAGAGGAATGCACTTCCCGGATACAAAACCGGTGGCCCACGAAGCTCAAAGACTCGAGCTTCACCCGGGGCTTGACACGGCAAAGTATCCGAGCTCAAGTGGTTCTATGTGATTTGGGGGAGCGAGCACACCCTAATGCCAACTTCGGTATTCATAGCTAGGTCTAGGAAGCCCTAGACCTACAACAGTGGCTTCAGGTAGCTTGCAGACCGCTCCTGGCGCTGCTGCACTTCCGCATTGTGGGAGGACGTGCTAGCAAGTCGGCCCCTAATCTTCCCTGATTTTATTGTGCTAGACTTTGAGCGACTGAAGTTCCATTTGTTTTGGGACGACCTTCTGGCAACCGGAAAGCACTAAATGACGTAGCTGGGCAGGACCCAAGCACACAAGCAGCAATTGGTAAGGAAGAGGTATTTGATGTGGATAAAGCCATGAAGTCACGGTGATTAAAGGAGGAACTCTCAAGAATCGCTGTATTTGACCGGGCAGGAGTTGATCAGATGATGGAGTTACAGTGGATCCTGCAAGAGAGAGCACTGACTAAATCCGGATTACTTCGGAGATAGAGATGCTTGCGAAGTGGTACGAGAGCTGAATGATCTACCAAGCTATCCTAAGAAGCAAGAATTTCAGCCGTTGATGCGGTCTTTAGAGCTGCTGCCGAAACCATCTATTGAAAAGCACCAAAGCTGGAATTGAAGGAATTACCTCTCATCTAAAATATGTCTTTTGGGGAAGGAGGGTACTTGCCGGTTATCATCTCATCGACTAATGTAAGCACAGAAGAAGCGGCAACTGTAGCTTTAAAAATGCAGACAAGCAATGGGTTGGCAAATGTCTGATATTCATGGCATCAATCCAGCCTTCTGCACACACCGGATTTTCACAGAGACAGGAGCAAAGCCAACTGTTCAGCCACAAAGGAAGGTTAAATCCAAGCAATGAAAGATGTGGTCATAAAGGAGATAATTAAATGGTTCGATGCAGGGTGGTCTATCCGATTTCCGACAGCGAATGGGTCAGCCCCGTTCAATGTGTCCTGAAAAAGGGAGGAATGACAGTGGTAACCAATGAGAAAACGAGATGATTCCTACACGAACCGTCACGGGGTGGCGGATTTGCATGGACAACAGCGTAAAAACTAAATGAAGCCACACGGAAAGATCACTACCCCATTCCGTTTATTGACCAAATATTAGACAGATTGGCTGGGCAAGAATATTATTGCTTCCTTGATGGGTACCTGGGTATAATCCAAATAGCCATAGCACCCGAAGACCAGGAGAAGACTACCTTTACATGTCCTTATGGGACATATGCATTTAGGCGATGCCATTTGGGTTGTGCAAGGCACCAGCCATATTCCAGAGATGCATGATAGCAATCTTCACGACATGGTGTGAGGATTTCGTCGAGGTATTTATGGATGATTTTTTTGTTTTTGGTAATTCGTTTGGCTACTTTGCTCTGCAGAACCTGACAGGGTGCTGGCTCGCGTCGTGAGGAATCTAACTCCGGTACTTAATCGAGAAATGCCACTTCTTAGTCAAGGAGGGTACTTGTCCTTAGCCACAGAGTGTCTTGCAAGGCCAGAAGCGATCGAGCCAAGATTGGAGGTAATTGAGAAATTACCACCACCAGTGTCAGTGAAAGGTGTTCGTAGTTTCGGGCATGCAGGGTTCTTACGTATTTATCTATCAACAATTTCTCCAAGATCTCTAGACCAGTTATGCAAATTATTAGAAAAGGAGGCGAAGTTTGATTTTGATGATGAGGCGTGCCATCTGAGGAGTTGAAGCAGATTGGTTAAAGCACCCATCCTCATTTCTCCGGACTGGGAACAACCTTTGAATTGATGTGATGCGAGCGATGTGGCGGTAGGAGCAAGCGGGGCAGCGGAAGAATAAAATCTTTCACTCCATTCATTATGCAAGTAAAACATTGAACACGGCTCAAAGTAATTACACGGTCACAGAAAAGGAGATGCTGGCATTGGTGTTTGCTTTGATAAATTCAGATCATATTTGGTGGGTTCTAAAGTAGTGGTATATACCGAATATGCAATAATTCGATATCTGTTTAACAAAAAAGATGCAAAGCCAAGATTGATCAGGTGGATCTTGTTGCTGCAAGAGTTCGACTTAGAAATAAAAGATAGATAGGAGTTGAAAATCAAGTGGCAGATCACCTATCGCGACTGGAAAGCCGGTCGCACGTGAGGGAAGGTGACAATATCAAAGAGGAGTTCCCGGATGAGCAACTCTTGGCAATTGGAGAAGCCGAGGTCCCATGGTATGCAGACATAGTGAACTTATTGGTGAGTGGAGTCTACCCACCAGTACATGGACCAGCAAAGAAAGAAATTGTGGCATGATTGTCGATATTTCATTTGGGACGAGCCATATTTGTTTAAACAGGGGTCGGATCTGTTAGTGATGAGAAGGTGTATCCCAGAAAGCCAAATTGTAGAGATCTTGAGGAGCTGTCACTCCTCACTATATGGAGGGCACCACGGAGGCAAAAGAACAGCACACAAAGTACTACAGTCAGGCTCCTTTTGGCCTACACCGTTCAGGGACTCTATGGCATATGTGAAAACGTGCGATAGATGCCAAAGGACGTGCACAATTGGTATAGGAGACAAGAGATGCCACAGCGAAATGTACTGAAGTGGAGGCTTTGATGTATGGGTATCGACTTGGCGGGCCCATTCCCACCATCATTTTGTAATCGTTACATCTTGGTAGCTGTGATTATGTAAACAAAGTAAGTGGAAGCTGTAGCTTGCCCTAGAAATGACAACGAGGTAGTATATCAAAATTTGTGAAGAAACACATCTTCACAAGGTTCGGGACCTCGAGCCATTATCAGTGATGGACGAGCCCACTTTGCACCTAAAGCTTCAGGAAGATGTTGGCCAAATATGGGGTGCGTCACAAAGGTGCAAATGTACTTATCATCCCCAAACGAGTGGGCAAGTGGAGGTGTCAAAATGTAGAGGTAAAGCGCATTCCGCAAAAGACAATGAATGCCCAACGTAATGATTGGTCTAGTAAGCCAGATGATGCGTTGTGGGCATGCAGTAACCGCCTACAAGACACCAAATTGAGACCTCTCCATATCGGTTTACGGGAAAGCCTGTCATCCGCCTGGTAATCTGAACACGAGCTTCGGGCTGTGAGAAATTGAATATGACCCAGACCTAGCAGGTAAGAAGAGACTAATGCAACTCAGCGAACTTGACGAGTTTCGTTGGCATGCTTATGAAAGTGCCAAATATTACAAAGAACAAACAAAAAGATGGCATGATAAGTATGTGGTACACCGCGGCTCGAACCGGGCAAAAAGTGCTACTTTAACTCGAGGTTGAAACTGTTTCCAGGAAAGCATGCCCAAATGGTCAGGGCCATTTGAGGTCGTGAGAATGACCCCGCACCGGGCAGTAGAGTTGTGGCAAGAAGATCAAGAGCCACTTTCTTGGTCAATGGGCAGAGTGTGTAAGCACTATTGGGGTGAGGATGATAATCGGGAGAAAACGTCCGTCACCCTAGGGGCAGAATGAGCTCAAATGACGTCGAGCCGAGACGGTAAATCCAAAGTGCTGCACGGGGAGGCAACCCGTGAAATGTAATTGTAAATCGTACATATGAAAAAAAGATTTTCATTTTTATTTAACATTTTTGGTAGAATAGGAGTGTAAATAGAAAAATAGAAATATTGTTGTTTCTCCAACGGGAAATTCAAACCGATTTCATGTGATAAGATGTTGTACAGGTTGAACGGAGGAAAAAGTACAAAGGAATGCAAAAAGGGAAAAACGAGGTAAGAAAAATTTATTTTAAAGTGGCAAAACAAAGGAGCCTCGGCGCGATGGCTCCGTGTCACGGAGGAGGGCCTCCGCGTTACCCTCCTCGCGGACACGTTGAAGGCAAAATCCGAATTTTTGTACCCAGAATGCCTGCGCGATAGCTCCGTGTCACGGAGGGCATGCTCCGCGTTACCCTCCGTGACACGCCGCTGACGTGTTAACGCGCCGGGTCACACCGGTCACCGGGCGACCCGTGCGATTTTCCCACTTTAAACCCCAAACCCTCATTCTATTTTCTCCTACCTCCGCGATAATACTCTAAAATCCTCCCTCAACGTGTCACGGCATTAGGAGTACAATTTCTCAACTTTTCTTCTGCCTTACTCGAATCAAAGGTATGTTCTTGAACTCAACTTCAATTTTTAGCTAAAATTTCGATTTTTAGCATGTTTAGGGAGAATCCATGCCCATGACAATAAATTGAGCTTTTAAATACATTTGGGTTGTTGATTATAGTTGTTCGTAGTATCGTTGTGATCATATGAACTCGTTAATTGCGCTGTTTAATGAATTTTGTGCTAGATTGTGGTTAGGGTTGGATTTTCGTAGTTGAAAAGTTGAATTGAGGAGAGAAATTGTTGAAAAATTGTGGGTTGTGCATGTTGGGTGAATTGGTGGTTGTGTATGCTTATCATGTATGCTTAATAAATGATGCAATTCTCGGGGGTGCAATTAGTGAAACTCCAAAACTCATCGAATTACATGAAAATCGGGGAATTGCTTAGTTTGAGTTGTGGAGTATTCTTATTTTTTTGTTTTTCTTTTAGCTGAATGCCATATAATGAAATGAGTATCGATAGTATGTTGGAATTAGCTGTACGAAGTCTGAGTAGTACATAGAGGTTATGCTGTCGAATTTAAGAAGGCATGAAGCGATCTTTGTTTTTCTTGTTTATTTTGTTTAGTTGTTCTAGATTTTTTTTTTTATCTTTTTGTAAATATGGAATAAATATGTTTCTGCCATTTTGCATAATGTGAGCTAGAAACTAAGTGTGGGGTGGCCAAGCCAAAACCCAACCTTAGTCAAAAGCTAAATTGAAATCGACTAACATGGGTACCGTCTGCTTTCTTTGACAGAACTATGGCTAGCAGGCAGTGATAAAGGAAAGGGGCGATCAACACAAAGCAATGAGAAAAGATTAAGACTGTAGGAGCAGCAAATCCCAAAGAGCACCGGCAGTTCCACGCGGCCAGCGCCGCCAATATGGAACAAGATGGGTGATGGAAGAGGGGAAGAAGTGGTACACCAAGCACAAGGAGAACAAATACTTCCCCGAGGAACATATTGCACGGAACCATTGCTAATAAGAGTTCCCCCGAATGGCAATAGGGTTGACGCTGCTGGGCTACGGTTCATTTTCGACGAGCCCAGGGAGTGCAACCTGCACTTAGTTCGGGAATTCTACGCCAATTGAAACCCGACATTGAGGAGTCACACCATCAAATAAGGCCAAATCGCCACACTGGAGCCTCACCACCTCAATGCCATCATATAGGGGCGCAAAAATACGTACGCCCACGTACTCCGACAGATGAACATCACTCCACCTTATGCGGATATCAGACGCACATTATGTGGAGCCAAATTACGGCGCGTTGAGCAGTATAAGGGGAGAGGGGCTACCATCGTACGCCGCCCTATGCACAGATGAACAAAGGAAGCCATAATATGGCTTAAGATCGTTTGTTCCTGTTTGATTCCGGGGCTGCACATGACAGATGTGACCGGGATCGGGTATGTTGGTATACGCCCCATGAAAGGGCTGAGATCATCTGTTGGGGCGGTGATCATCCGCCATGAAGAGGGCCCGATCGCATCAGGGGCACAGGGCACTGGATTCGGCGGCCTCGCCGACGATTGTTCCCCGAGAGAGGCCTTGAGGTCGAGGAGGAGGCTCCTAGATTATATCCTGCAGATGGAGCTTGCAAAGCATTGATGTCACAAAAACAAAGGCACTCGACACTACCATGGGCCTCTTCTCACATTGGCCGAGCGGGCATGCCTGGACGATCAATATATGTCCTGCATGTTCGGGATGCGTATGCTCCAGCTACGCATAGGCAGGAGACCGGCCACGGAGGACGAGCTGTGGCACACTTAGATTACCCATTTGGCGAGAACGCCAGGGCACTATGTCGGTGGGCCCAAATTTTTGTGGAGCCTACACGATGACGTCCCCACGGATGAGGAGACACGCTGCGAGGATTCCGACGTTGGGTCGGAGGAGGATGACGGTGGAGACCTGGATATGGGACGAGGCGGGGCAGCACTCCGATAGGAAGTGGAATACTTTGACTCGATCAGGAGTTTCACAAACCACCTTTTATTTGAGGGAATGTATGAACACCGGGACAAGTGAACGATTCTAAGTGTGGGGTGGGAGTAGTTAGGTGCTGAATTTGCCTTTGCATATCATTGTATGTTCCTTGCTTTGTTGTCGTGTTTGTTTTAATTTGACTCTGTTTATTTGTATGTTCATCGATTGTGAATATTATTGTGAAATTGTTGTTGTGTGTCAGGGAATGTGTTAGCTAGTATGTAAATAGTCTTGTCGAAATCATCGACCATTTTTTTAAAAAAAAATTTCAAAGTTATTTTTCGTTGGGTTTCTCGGAGTTTGTTTTCGTTCTTTGCCTAGAAGAGTCCCATTGAACCGCTAAGTCATAAATAGTGACCCTTCCCTATGATGGATGGATGACGACCGTCTTAAGGGAAAGGTAGTCGATAGGAGTAGTTATAGGTCATTTTATTTTTATTTTTAAATTTTTCCGTTAGTTAATTTTGATTTTTAGTTGGATTGCTGAAGTTGTATCCTATGCATGTTGCTATTAATGGCTCCGACATCCTTGTTGCGTGTTGTACATAATAATTATATAGCAAAGATGATTCGTAGAAACATGCAAATTTCCTCGTACATATGTAAGAGACACTTGTGCCGTAGAATTTGATTCTGGTGTGATTGAGGCTTAATTTTGAATTTCCCAGATTAGCTGATTAAAGATTCTGTAGATCATCTTGAATCGAGTATGGCATTGAGTGTATAGTGAGGAATTGGTTATTCCATGCTATTGCTGATTGTCTAGAACTTGCCTCGTCGTGGTGTACGAAACGAAATGAAGGAAGTGTAGTGTAGGAAAGGATGTAGGCATTTCTTTGTCAACCAAAATTTTTCTTGTTTTTCTTTTCATATCCACCTTGAAGATTAAACCTAGTCAGCCTGCTGAGCCTTAACCTTGATAAATTTTTCTTCTCATTTTCCTTTGTCAAAAAGGGTGCGAACTATGAGCCCTTCTTTTCATGTTCCTTAACCAAAATCTGAAGCTCTTAAGCGCACAAGAAAAGTATAATTTTCCCATGGTGTCAAAGAGTGAAGTGATAAAAGAAAAGAAAAGTGATGAAAAAGAAAGGAGAGAAAGAAAGAAAAAGAAAGAGTCAAGGGTGAAAGAGCCAGATTTGAAGGGAAGAAAGTTGTTTAACTTCTAATTTTCTCTTCATTAGTCCTGGTGTGTTAAAAAAAGCGGGCATAAATATAAAATAAACTTCAAGAGGAGGAGGAAGGGAAGAAAATAATTCTGGAAGTTGATGGGATGTGTGAAAAGCGCTAAGGAAGTGGTTATTATTGGTTAGCCCAAGATATACTAAACCCGTAGCTTACATTACAAACTGCTAAGTCCTACGTGATCTTACATCACGCATCCTTATATTAGTGGAGTAAAACACTAGAGGCAAGCTTATGGGTCATGACGCAATGCATGTGAATTCGTTTGGGAGAGTGAGCGAAATGGTGTGTAAGCATATATACCCTGGACATGGATTTCCTTAAAGTCTGCGTGATTAAAACAGGGAATCTCTCCTAGTGTCATGGAGGGCACATGCTCGATGATAGAATACATTCGTGTCGGATATCTTGGTCAAATATACGAGTTTGCGGATATCGAGAGTCGATTCTTGTGCTAAAAAGTCTTGATTTATTAAGTGTCATGTAATAATGATGCTATGCATGCTTCTCTTGATGATTTGCTTCAACACAATCCTGCATGACCGTAGTCTTGGATTGTCGGGCCTGAATAGCCATGAGGGGATATCAATTGCATGAGTTGTATGAGTATTGTTCGAGGACGAACAAGATTTTAAGTGTGGGGTAGGTGATAAGGGGCATATTTATATGCCAAATCGATACTCAAACGTATAACTTTAGTCTTGTTTGTCTGATAAATTGTGTACATTCTCATGTAAATTGTACGGAAGTGTGAATTTATACTAACCAACATGATTAGCGTTGTTTTGCAGGAAAACATGCTTTGTTGATGAAAATGACATGTTGAAACAAATCAAGGATGAACTTGGGAACGAGCAAGGAAGCGGATGGTGAAGCGAGGATTGCATGCCCGTGATGGAGCCGTGTGGCACGCTGCCGATCGGATGCATTCTGCCCGGGATGGAATTCCAAATAAATTCCAGAACGTCCTCGATCAGGCCGTGCCACGCGTTGGAAGTGAATTATTCAGATGGTGCATTTCCGTGAGAGGGTCCGTGGATTGTACCATGGCACGCTGGGCAACATCTCCGCGATGCACGCGTGCCACGTTGGTAGCATTACCTGGGCGGACAATTTGCGAGAGGGCTTCGCGTTTGCACCGTGTCACGGAGGCAGTGCTCCGCGATGCACGCCGTGACACGTTGCTCGCGTTATTCGGGAAAATTTATCCCTAGATAAATAGAGCACTTAGGGGCATTTTCAAGTATTCTCACTTGGTGGAGCAAGAACGTGGGTTACAGTAACATTGAGGACGAAATTCTAGGTTCTTCTCTATCTCTTTCTTGTTCCTTTCAATTGCTTGTATGATTAACACTTGTTTTAGGATGTTTAATCCACAAATGAGTGGCTAATTCTCCTTCTTGCCGAGGTTATGAACTTTGTGTTGCAAATGTACTATTGAATTGCTGGTTTATTTTCTTTTCTTCCATGGTTGTTCTATTTAATTCCTTTGTACCTACTACATTAATGTTTGGCCAATGTTAGTGTAAATCCAAAAAGTCCGGTTTCACCCGAGAGGGCAAGAAATTGGAAAGTTGTGAATTAATAGGATATGATCTTTTCTTGGTTCGGGAGAATTGGGAATTGATTTACCTTCGGGATAGAAATATACCTGAAAGTCGTATTAGTCATGTGTGGAACCGGTTTCATATTGCTAGAACTTGAATTCTTCTATCACGTAAAACTATAGGTGGAAGTTCATGATTCTTAAGTTGGGTTAAATACGAGAGTTTTAATCCATAGGCAGTAGTTCCGACTAGCAACCGGAGGGAAAGATAAACCACGTAAATTAATAGTTCAAGTCTTCACATGTTCTTCGTAACCTCAGCATGCTCTTAACCATTGTTTAGATTCAATTGTATAATTAGCTTAGTGTAGTATAAAAATTATATTCTCAAAAACAAACTATTTTTCGTTACTCTGTTGTCTTCACTGCTATAGTTGTAGTAGATTAACATTTGAAAGGTTTCACCCATAGTCCTATTCCTGTGGGTTCGATAACTGGTTCTTCAAAAGAGCCACTTTATTACTTGTACGAATCTGCATACACTTGCGGGCTCATCAAGGGGCTTGGGGATGGGAGTATGCATTCGGACAGCCATCCCAATGGCCATCTTGACCACGACATATATTGCACGTGTTACAGTGTTGCCACAATTGGATTCCTCCACAATTCAGACAAGACTTATCAAAGTAGGAGTATCCACCATTTAACCCATTTATATTCAATTTCCATGTCATGTTAAGAAAGGTGTCAGCTTAAAAACTAAAAATAAAATAAATCTAAAATTAATGAAGAAAAAAATATATTTTTTTTCAACACTTAAGGAAATTTAAAAATCACAAAACAATGCATAAATTCACTAAATCCTAGCCGAGTCCCCGCAACGGCGCTAAAACATGATGAGCCCGCAAGTGCACGGGTTGTACAAGTAATACAGTGGCCCTTTTTAAGAACCGGAATGTCGAACCCACAGAGACTGGACCAATTCAGCTAACTATCAAGTTCAAGTGTGATATTAACTTTCCCAAATGTTGATTCTAGAGGTTTTCGAGAAGGTTTAATTAAGTCTAAATATGGTCAACGAAATATTCTAAAATTACTCTAGGAGCAACATAGAGTTAAAACCAAATAATCATGCGATACTACGATTTGCAATGGCCAAGTGGCATGGAACTATCAATTGTTATTTCACATAACTGGAATTGCATGTTCATGGTCTTCGAACCTCTAAACACTTAATTCAGCCTCACCGCATCATTGTGAGCTTTTAGGATGCTAATTTCTAGTTCGCGGGCAATCAATTATGTTGTGGCTTACGGGAAACGATTGTGACTTTCGTGCGTCTAACCATTTAACTCAACTTAACCTCAACTACTTCTTCGAGTGGTGATGTGATAATCCCAAGTTGGTCTTTAATAACCCCCCGTTTGTCAACCAAGCAAGGTGTTAGGTATACTTGTCCCCGAACACAAGATTATATCGTGAGATACAAACATGCTCCCTCACATTCTCGTCCTGACCTAGGTAATGCTTTCTCAAGCTACGTCTAAGTTAACATATATGTTTTTATGGTGATCAATCATAAAAACAACCAACAATCCAGAATGTAAGACAAAACAACAATCAATAACTTAAACCCAAAACCAAATCGCAAAATCACAATTATATCTGTGGCTTCAACCCTAGAGGAAGGGTTCTAGCCACGCATGCTCTGTATAATTACAAGAAAATGTTGTTTATAGTAATATACTTACAAGAATAGATGAAAAGAAACCAAGAAAATATGAACCCACAGGGAGTTCTTCAAGTCTCTTCGCGCCTCCTCTTCGGTTTTTCCTGAAAATCCCGTGTCAAATGATTTTAGAAGCTAAGGGTTCAATTTATACTATGCTGAAAAAATGCAAAATTTGACCTGTGGTGGGAATGTAAGAACGTGTCAATGAGCTGAACGCCCTAATTGACCTCATGACACGGAGGTAACGCGTACCCTCACTGGAATGTGCCAAAACATGCAATTTTCGGCCAACTGTTGCCGCGTTGACAGCGTGCCACGCCCCTATCGCGCCAAAGCGCTTATTGCATGTTTTCTTGTTGAATTTCACCTTTGCTCTTGGATTCCATTCCTCCACTTCACCAAATCATGAATTAGTTCCTCAAATGCATTATTAACCTTCAAAACAAGGACTAATCATGTTGGTTAGCATATATTCACATTTACATAAAATCACATGAGAATGTATATAAATAAGTAGATAAACAAGACTAAATTGAGTTATAAAGTAGAACTTGGGCATGCAATTATGCCCAAGATCGCATGCCAGAGTTTAGCCTCACATCAGCTGAAGGGGGTTGCATATTTGGTTCCGCTGGAAGGTCAACAGGGTCGTTGGTGGAGCAGGTCCAATCATATGGGAGGAGTTTCAAGTTGCATTCCTAGATCAGTTCTTCCCTCGGGAGATAAGAGAGCTGAAGTAAATAGAGTTTGTAAACTTGAAGCAAGGAAGGACGACTGCTCGTAGTTTCTGGAGTTCTCTCCTGTACCTATCAAGTATGCCCCCGGAGTTAGTGGCCAACTAGCAGGTGTGGGTGAGCCGATTTGTGCATGGTTAGCAGGTTACTTGGACAAGGACTGCAGGACAGTTATGCTCCACCAGGGACATGGACTTCCTCGCATGGTGTTGTGCCGTCCAGCTAGATGGAGGGTGGCTATCTGGAGGGAGATGGAGGGACAAGAGGGACAGAATCGAGGGACTACGGGTTCTCTCAGTAGAGATCCGGTGGTGGCATCGACAGCAGACCCACCAAAAATATTCAGCCCCAGCATCTTCAGTGCTGAGTCTGCCATCTAGGCCTAGACATGATCATAGGGGAGTGTCCAGTTCTCGAGGGGTCATAGAAATAGGCCCACGATTCCAAGATTCCAGCCTTGTCACAAAGGGCTGAGTACACACAGGCTAGTTGGCAGGGTCAAGAGCTTGTTTTGGATGTGCATCCTGGACATATTCTCAGAAATTGTCCTCTACAAGACAGGATTAGGTTGGGGGGGCCGAGGCCTAGCTTCTAGCTTCATCGCCCGCTCCCACGCGCATATTAGGGAGCATCTTCTATCATAGCTTAAGGGGCAGCGCCATAACAGATTCTATGCCTTGGCTACTCATCATGAGCAGGAGGTGTCACCAGATATAGTCACTGCATGTTGAAAGTTTTTCATGTTGATGTGTATGTTTTGCTAGATCCGGGGCTACCCTATCTTTTGTGACACCATATATCTTGTAGCTTTGAGCGCTCCCGATGCTCCTATCGTGAGCCCTTCCTCAGTTTCTACTCCGGTAGGTAACTCATATAGCTAGACGGTTGTATAGAGATTTCCGATCTTAATTCTTCAAAAGGTCACCCAGCAGATTTGATAGAGTTAGCCATGACCAATTTCAATGTCACACTATACAGCTCCTGCATGGATTTGCTATTTGAATGTTATGCTCGGGCTTAATTGTAGAACCTGTTCAGTAGTTCAGATTCCTGGGGTGAGCTAGTTCAGGATGGAAGGGTAGTTCAACTGTGCCTGTAGGTCGATTCATTTCCTACCTTAAGGCCAGAAAGATGATTTCCCTAAGGGTTGTTTGTGCCATCTAGTTAGGGTTAAGGACGTGGAGTCTCGAGACCCCGACTCATTCCGCCCCCGGGCCTTAGGTATGTGAGTACCTGTGAGGTCTTTCTAATGATTTGACAGGTGTCCTCTCCTGAGCGGGAGATTGATTTCAGTGTAGATCTTCTTCCCGACATGTGTAGCCTATATCCATTCCGCCCTACATAATGGCTCCAAATTTGAGCTAAAAGAGTTGAAGGAACAATTGAAGGACCTGCTAGACAAGGGTTTCATTAGATCGAGAAAATCTCCAATAGGTGCACTGGTGTTATTTGTCCGAAAGAAGGACGGTTCTCTTCGCATGTGTATTGATTATCGGCAGTTGAATAAGGTTACCATCAAGAAGAGATACGCCTTACCTGTAATCGATGGATTTGTTTGACTTTCACTTCAGATGCCAGTGTTTCTCCAAAATTGATCTCAGGTCCGGATATCACCAACTCAGGTTCGGGAGAGTGACATCCTGAAACTGCTTTCTAGACTCGGTATGGTCACTACGAATTTGTTGTCATGTATTTTGGACTAACCAATGCCCTGTACAGCCTTTATGGACCTAATTAATAGGGTGTTCAAGGCATATCTAGACATGTTCGTGATTGTGTTTATCGACGATATCCCTCATATATTCGAGGCAAGGAGGAGCATGCCGCTCACTTGAGAGTAGTTCTTCAGATCCTCGCTATGACTGACGGTTGTATGCAAAGTTTCAGCAAATGTGAGTTTTGGTTGACTTCTGCGGGCACTTCTAAGTCATGTGGTATCAAGTGAGGGCATAAAGGTAGATTCATAGAAAATCGAAGCGGTAACGAATTGGCTCCAGGGCCAGAATCATCAGATATCAGGAGCTTTTTGGGCTTAGCAGGTTATTATCGGAGATTCATTGAGGGCTTTTCATCAATTGCAGCCCCATTTACCAAGTTGACTTAGAAAAAGGTAAAGTTCCAATGGTCTATGAGGCTTGTGAGAAAAGCATCCGGGAGTTGAAGGCCCGACTCACTTCAGCACCAGTACTGACTCTACCTGAGGGTACGGATGGCTTTTTGGTGTATTGTGATGCTTCGCGAGTAGGACTTGGGTGTGTGTTAATGCAATATTGGTGGAAAGCATAGCATATGCCTCTGCTGCGTTTAAAAATACATGAGAAGAATTATTCGGCCCATGATCTTGAGCTGGCCGCAAAGGGTGTCTTCTGCCTTGAAGTTATGGCGGCATTACTTGTATGGGGTCCATGTGGATGTATTCACAGATCACAAGAGCTTACAATATGTGTTCATGTAGAAAGATCTCAATCTTAGATAAAGGAGGTGGTTGGAGCTACTAAAGGACTACAACATGAGTGTCCTTTTACCACTGGGCAAGACTAATGTGAAGGCGGATGCACTTAGTAGGCTCTATGGAGAGTGTGTCCCACGTGGATGAGGGGAAGAAGGAGTTGGTGAAAGAGGTCCATAGACTTGCAAGGTTGGGAGTTAGATTGATCGACTCGACCGATGGCAGTGTTGTTGTGCAGAATGGGTCAGAATTATCCTTGGTGGTTGATGTCAAATCTAAGCAAGATGGGGATCCACTTTTGAGGAAGCCAAGGAAGCTGATGCGGAGTCGTAAGGTGGAGGTTTTCCCAAGGGGGAGATGAAAGCATGATACCAGGGGTCGTCTATGTGTCCCAGACGCTGATGATTTGAGAGTTCAGATATTGCATGAGGCGCATGGTACAAATATTCTATCCATCCGAGATCCATGAATATTTACTGAAGACTTAAGTAGAAATCTACCGGGGTGGGATGGTATCAGAAGGATATTGCAGAGTTCGTAGCCAAATTTCCAAACTATCAGCAAGTGAAAGTCGAACATCAGGGCCGGGGAGGGCATACTTCAAGATATTAGCATTCTACATGGAAGTGGGACGAGATTAATATGGATTTCATTACAGTCTTACCTCGTACTCACCGACAATATGACTCCATATAGGTAGTGGTCGACAGGTTAACCAAGGTTGCAACACTTCCTACCGGTCAAAGCCACAGATTCAGCAGATGATTATGCAAAATTGTATATCTGAGAGTTGGTCTGACTTCATAGAGTGCCCTTGTCTATTATTTCAAACCGAGGTACTCCATTTTACCTCCCTATTCTCGCGCTCTTTTAGAAGGGACTTGGGACTCAAGTACATCCTTTCATCTGCAAACAGACGGCCAGGCGGAGCAAACAATCCAAAACCTTGAGGATATGTTGAGGGCATGTATGATGGACTTCAAAGGTAGTTGGGATGATCATTTTCCTTATCGAGTTTTCATAATAACATCTACCACTCTAAAGATCCGCATAGAAGCAATCAGCTCGAGGCTCTTATGGCGAAGGTGTAGATCGCCCATCAGATGGTTTGAAGTTGTGGTAGCTTCGCCATGACAGGGCCTGGATTCAGTTCATGAGGACATGGTAAAGGTTCAGTTAATAAGTGACAAGTTGGAAGACCACTCGTAGTCGACGTAAATCATATGATGATGTGAGGAGAAGAGATCTCGGGAGTTTGAGGTAATACTTGGGTATTTCTAAAGGTATCTCCCGTGAAAGGAGTCATGCGGTTAGAAAAGAAAGGGAAACTCAGTCCCCGCTATGTTGGTCCCTACCGGGTTGTGAGGAGAGTCGGTAAGGTGGCGTATGAGTTGGACTTTCCCAGAGTTGGGCTATCTCCGCTCATCCCGTGCTTCATGTATCGCTTTTGAAAAGTGCTTTAGGTGATCCAGCCCGAGTAGTCCCGGTGGACAGCGTTCGGGTAAAGGATAGCCTCAGTTATGAAGAAGTTCCCGTTGAAATCTTGGATCGTCAAAGTTCGTAGGTTGAGGAATAAGTAGGTAGCTTCAGTCAAAGTCTCATGGAGAAATCAGCATGTTGAAAAAGCTACGTGGGAAGCCAAAGCGGATATGATGACTAAATACCCACATCTATTCTCTACCGGCTCAGTTCCAACTTGAAGTATCAATTTTTCTCTATGACTCCTATTTAGTTTCATGTTCAGTTCATGTGTTCAAGTTTTTGTGTATGGATGTGTATATGAGGTCTAAAATTCAATCAAATTATGTGGTTCCTTTCGGAGGTAGTCATTCCGTGAAAATTTAAGTTAAAATATTTTATTTTTTTTATTTTTTTTATTTTTTTTATGTTTTTTCTATTTTCTACTTGTTTCTAACATTCAAGGACGAATTTTCCCAAGGGGGGAGATATTGTTACACTTTCAAAAATTCAAAGATCGACTGTGGAGTTGAAACGGGAAAAACTGAAAAATGGTGCTTCAGTTGTAGAACGAGTCGTTGGACGACTCGTGAGAAGACCCAACGAGCTGTCAGGTGGCTTCGTGGGAAGGCCTAGATGAAATGAAGGTTGAAGTTCCCCTACAGTGTGGGAACGAATCATGGTTAGCCAACACAAGTCGCCAGTTAACCGTGGGGTGAAGTTGAGAAATAAATGGAAGGATTGACTGAAGGTACCCTAACGGGACGACCCCATGAGTCGTGGTCAGTCCCAGCGACTCGTGAGTTGAGTCGTGATCAAGCAAGGTGAGTTTTCATTTGATGCTCTGCCAGTGTACTTGACGAGCCAGCCCTTTCATGACGAGTCGCCAAAGTCCTCTCAAGGCCGGGACCCCCCGGCGTTATTTTCTGCGGATTTAATAAGATCCTTTCTGTAATTCCTAAATCCGATGGGCCTATACTACGTCATTTAAGGCTCCTTTTAGTGGGTTTTTAGCAGGGGAAAAACCTATTCTAAGTCATTCTTCCCATGCATGCAAGTTTGAAGGTTTGAAGAGGTGATTTGCCACAAATCAGCAAGGTTTCCATTGAATCTCAGCTTGGGTAATTAGAAGGTGTTATGGGAATCTACCCATTCCCAGGTACGTAAGGTTATGAGTGGGTGTCTCCATTCCCACCCATGCCCAATTTCTTGCAAATCATGATAAATCTCCTATGATCATGTATGGGGCTCCTTGCCCAATTGCATAGTTCTTCAATCTCTATACATGGGTGTGATTAGATTATATTTATTTTGATGAATTGTGAAGCTTGGGCAGATTTTAAATTGATTCAATCAAAATTATGTTTTCTAAGTTATGAAATTAAATTTCCATGGGTGAGAGATTCATAAAAGAAGAGAATGATGGTGAATGTATGATGATGATGAGATTTGATGATGAAAATCATGTTTCTAAAGCTACCCGTGATTATGAGGTTGTTTTCAAAAAAAAATTGAGTCAATCATGAAGGATGAAGCTTGGAAATGCCCACATGTTGATTTAAAATGATGATTTTTTCCGAAATAAACTTACCACATTGTTTGGAGTGAAGTCTCTCAAATTTTATGATTTCTAACTTGTGGTATGTTGAGTTAAATATTCCTTCATGTAGCTTACCACATGATTTGGAGTAGATGCTCCCACCGATATTTGAGCTTGTGGTATGTTTTGAATTAAAGCTTCTCATATGCATAAATTCATAATTGAGATATATGTCATTGTTGAGCTTTGTTAAAAGACAATGTTGAGCTTCATTTTCATATGATTTCCAGTCTATGCATGATTTCATTATGAGCTTTGTCAATAGACATTGTTGAACTTCGTTTCATATGCTATTGAGTTTTGCATGATGTTGAGCTTCATTATATATGATGTAGAGCATTGCATGTTTTTGGGAGAAGGGTCTAGCACCGAGCGGGTTAAGGGTCGATCACCCTATGCCCCATAACTACGCACCAACGTAGGTTGATACTATTATAATATTGGGACCTCCCCTTGTGAGTTATCCCCAGCTCGATTGTCCTTCAGCTTAATATCGATATCATGGTAGCATTCTTAGCCCTGAAAGATTTTGGACGGCTCCGCCTAGTTGAGTGATAGCTGGGACCACGTAAGCTCTATCGTGGAATGCCGCTAAGTGACGCAGTCTTCCACGGTCTATATCATTTAGATTTGCATATTCATTACTCATGATAATTACTTTTACGCGTGCATGTTCAAAATTCAAGGTTTGACTCATTGTTCAGCTTTTAAATATAAATTTAGTTTTTCGCCTTGGAGTCATTCGACTCGCCATGATGTTAAAAAGCTATGCGTGTTCATGTTATGATAAGATTTCAATTTTTGAACTAATGCATGTAGCCCTTCTACTTATGCTTGAAAGCTTATGATATGTTTTGAATGTTTTAAATGATTTACTTTACTTTAAGCGGTTTTATTTTTGCATACTCGCACATTCCACGCATCGACCGCATATCTTTTATGATGTATAATTTCATGATATGCACTGGCTCAGAAGCCAGCCCCGATCTTAATCAGCCTCTCCAGTCCTATTCAGCTCAGGATTGGTTAGTCCTCATCTTTCGAGGACTAGACTCTCAGATTTCCTTTCATTTTTAGATTCAAAGACGCTTGGAGTTAGTTGGCCCGTCCCATCAACTCGTCTAGATTACGCTTTTAGACTTATGTATATGTAGCTTCAGATATTATTCCAATGTGTTGTTATATGAGACTTCTGCTGGATTATATTTATGGTTTCTTCATGTTTATTGAATGAGTTAGTTAAATACTTATGTCATGGGTTGACTTGGGGTCTCTCTAGGTCCCTTGTCACGTGTCTACGATTCGGGCCTCTGTTCGGGTCTTGACATGAGCATTTGAGAGATCATATCATTCATAAATCATAATAGGCTAACAAACATCAAAATCAAAAATGGAACTTATAACTTGAACTTTCAAGGAAATTTAAATCTAAATAGTTATAAAATCTAGCCATGATTCATAAAACATGAATTTATACATGAGAGGGAATAACCTACAGATAGATCATAAGGATTTCATAAGAATTGGATAAACCCCGTAGAATTATCAATATAATTTCATGAATTAGAGAGGAGTTGGGCATGGGTGTGAACAATTTCACCCATTCATAACCCTACATACCCGAGAAGATCTCGGATCACAACTCCCTTGATTGCCCAATGAAGAATTGATGAAAAACATGAAGAACTAGACTTGATTACCTCTCCAAACCTCTAAACTTGCACATGCATGACTTAGGAATGTACTTAGGAATGACCTTACCCTTATTAAAACTCACTATTCCGTGAGCTAAACGGCGAGTTTAGCCTTAGACCAGGAATTACGAAAATCCCTTAATAAAATTGCAGAAAAATAGACTGCCAGTCCCAACGAGGGATCGGACGAATGCCTATGGACCACGACTCATGGTCAGAAGTCGTTAAGTACACCGCTAATCTTTCACCTGAGGCTCATCACCCGGGAAGGAGTCATTAATAGTGAACAAGACTCATGTTCACCTATCGTTACCTTCATCGCCCAAAATTTTCTTTAACCAACCTTGACCACGGCTGACTTAACGAAAGTCATGGGTCAATTGGCCACTCTCGTGGTCATGCCCGTGGTGACCCGAAAACTTGAATTTCCAACTTAATTCATACACCTCACCACGATTCACCTAACGACTTGTGGTCATCATCCCGATGGGTCACAGGACGACCCACCCCCGTGACCCGGCAAGTGCAGAAAATCTTATTTTATCCATTTCAACTCCCGGGTCTCGTCTTTAGATTTGGGGCATTACAATATATCCTCCTTAGGAATATTCACCTCAAATGTTGGAAAACATACAAAAGCGTAGGAAATGCAATCATCATATTCAAATACTAATCAATCAATCCGAAAAGTGATGGAATGACCGCCCGAACCGAACTACAAGACCGAATCGAATACATGAATCACACATACATGCCTTGACATGAAAGAAACCGGGACACATGAACTGAACATGAAACTCAATAGAGTATTAAGGAGGAAACTCGATACCTTATGCTGAAATTGAGCCAAGAATAAATGCGTATTTTGCCATCATATCGGCTCTCTGACTTCCCATGCAGCTCCCTCAACATGCTGATTCCTCCACAAACCTTGACCGAGGCCACTTTCTTTGTTCCTTCCTTAATAACTCGATCCAATATCTCCACCGAAACCTCTTCATAACTAAGGCTATTTCACACCAACGCCGTCCACCGGAACAACTAGAAATGGATCACCCAAACACTTCAAAAGTGATATGAAAAACTGAATGGACTGAGGCTAGTTCTAAGGAAAGCCTAACTCATATGCTACCTTGACAACCTGTTTCACAATCCTAGCACGGGCCAACATAATGGGACTAGCTTCCCTTTCTTTCTAACTCTCATCACTCCCTTCATGGGAGATACCTTCAGAAACACCCAATCATCAGTTCGAACCCAAGATCCCTCTTTCTCACATCCACATAGGACTTTTGGCGACTCTAAGTTGTTTTCAATCATCGCCTCTTATAAGTTGAACCTTTCCACGGCCTCAAGGGCTGAATTTGGACCTATCGCCGCGTACTTCAGCGACTTCAAACCAACTAATAGGTGATCTACACCTCCGTCCATAGAGAGCCTCAAACGGAGCCATCTGAATGCTGGAATGATAGTTGTTATTGTACGCGAACTCAATGAGAGACAAATGCTCATCCCACATCCTCAAGTCAATCACGCATGCTCTCAACATGTCCTCGAGAATCTAAATAGTCCACTCCGCCTGACCATTAGTTTGCGGATGAAACGTTGTGCTAAGCTTGACTTGAGTACCAAGTCCCTTTTGAAACGATCTCAAAACTGGGAGGTAAACTCGAGTACTCTCGTCTCGATATGATAGGCAAGGCACTACATGCAACCGAACTAGCTCTCAAATGTATAGTTTGGCATAATCTTCCGTTGAATCAGTAGTTTTGACCGGTAGAAAATAAGCGGCTTTGGTCAACCTATCCGCGACCACCCAAATGGAGTCATACTGTCGACGAGTGCAAGGAAACCCTATGACGAAGTCCATATTAATTTCCTCCCACTTCTAATTAGGAATACTGATATCTTGAAGTACACCCCCTGGTCTCTAGTACTAACCTTCACTTCTGCTGGGACAATTCGACACTAAACCACAAATTATGCGATGTCCTTCTTCATGTCATTCCACCAATAGACTTCAGGTCACAGTACATCTTGGTGGCACTCTGGATGTATGGAATATCTCAAACCGTGAGCCTCGTAAGTAACATTCGATCTCAAATCATCAATATCCGCATCACACAAGCTCCCTGATATCGAAGCACACTATCTCCCCTATGGAGAAGACCTCTATATTCTGATTCTGAACGACTTCCTTTAACTTTACCAAAATAGGGTCCTCATCTTGTCTAGATTTTTCATCGCCTCACCATGACGCACTCACCTATTCTAAATAATAACACCAGCATCAGTCGAGTCAACAAATGAATTTCAACCTTACAAGTCGATGCACATACTTCACCGGCTCCTTCCTCCCCTCATCTACGTAGGATACACTCTCTATAAAGAGTCTACTAAGTGCATCAACCACTATATTGGCCTTACCCGATGGTAAAGGACGCCTTCATATCATAATCTTTATAGCTTCAACCACCTCCTTTGGCGTAGATTTAGATCTTTCTAGGTAAACACATATTGTAGGCCTCTGTGGTCCGTAAACATATCTACATCGACCTCGTACAAATAGTGTCCCAAATTTTCATGCAAATACCACCCCGCCAATTCAAGGTCATGGGCCAAAATTTTTTCATGAAGCCTCCCGAAACTTTCCTAGAAGCGTATTCTATAACTTCACCATGTTGCATCAATACAAAATCAAGCCTGATCCTAGGTGCATCGCAATACACCACAAACCCATCGATACCCTTAGGTAAGGTTAACAACGGTGCTGAGATGAGCGAGTCTTCAACTCCTAAAAGCTCCTCTCACAAGCCTCCAACCATTGGAACTTCACTTTCTTTTGGGTCAATTTGGTCAATGGCGCTGCAACAGATGAAAACCTCAACAAACCTCCGATAATAACTATCTAAGCCCAAGAAGCTCCTTTCGGGAGCATCTAAAGGATTCACCAGTCTAGGATAACTCTTCACCACTTCTATCTTCTGAGAGTCCACCTTTATACCTCACTCGACACCACACATGACCCAAAATGCCATCGAAGTTCAACCAAAACTCGCGTTCACTTAATTTAGCATATAATTGGCTTGCATCTTTGAGAGTCTATAGCAAGATCTCAAATGAGCCTATGCTCCTCCTCGCTCCGAGAGTATATCGATGTCATCGGGATAAAACACGATGACGAACATATCCAGATACAACTTAAACACTCTGTTCATCAAATGCATAAAATTGCAGGAGCATTCATTGGTTAGTCAAAAACACATAACTACAAACTTGTAATGACCATACCAAGTCCCGATGGGGCTATCTTCGGGATATCACCCTCCCGAACCCCGAGCCGATTGTATCCGGACCCGAGATCTACCTTCGAAAATAACTTGGCAATCAAGCTGGTCAAACAAATCATCAATCCTAGGAAGAGGGATACCTATTCTGATGGTGACCCGTTCAATTACCGATAATCAATACACATACGGCGCAAATCGATCCTTCTTTCACAAAGAGTATTGGTGGCACCCTATAGGATTTGCTCGGTCTGATGAATCCCTTGTCTAAAAGGTCCTTCAGCTTCCTTCAACTCCTTTAACTCACCTGGGGCTATTCCAGAAGGGAGGAATAGATATAGGCCACGTATCGGAAAAAGGTCAATACTAAAATCAATCTCCTCTTCTTGGGAGGGATTCCCGATAGATCATCTGGGAAGACTTCTGGATACTCACATACTACTGGAACGGACTGGATAGTCGAGGTTTTGGAAGTAGCATCCTTAACCCTAACTAGATGGTACACACAACCCTTGGAGATCATCTTTCTAGCCTTAGGTAGGAAATGAAACGACCTACACAACACTGAACTACCCTTCTATTCTAAGGCTGGCTCACCCGAAAATCAGAACTCTATCGCACGGGTTCTACAATTAACTGAGGCATAGCATGCAAATAGCCAATTCATACTGAGGATAACATCAAAGTTTTCCATGGCTAACTCTACTAGATTTGCTGAGGCGATTTTTTGAAGAACTGTGATGGGGAAATTTATATACACCCGTCGAGCTATAACTGAATCACCGACTGGAGTAGAGACTGAGAAGAGTTCTAATAGGATTTCGAGATTGACTCCGAATCTACTAGCAACATAGGGAGTCATAAAGGGACAAGGTGTTTCCTGATCTACCAAAGCATATACATCAAGGTGAAAAATTTATACATGTAGTGACTACATCCAGGGAGACCTCCTACTCCTGGCGGGATGCTAGGGCATAAAATCTATTTTGGCGCTGTCTGCCACTTGTACTAGTAGAAGCACCTCGCTTGGAAGGGACATGCCATCTGAGTCGTTAAAATAGCTGGGCTTATTCGGCCCACCATCACTGATGGTCAAGTGGCAATTCCTTCGAGCTCGTGTACGAGTTTGCCACATTCAAACAAACGTTTGAACCAACTAAACACCTCATTGATGGTTTTTTCCACACTTCACACAGGCTGGAAAAGTGCGATCTCCCGCAAATGCTCCTCGGGCCCTCGAGCCCAATGTTTTACCCTCCGATCACGCCTCCCGGGTCGGAAGGAACACTAGCTTATGATGGTGCTGGGGCTAAGATCTCTCAGGACTACTGACGCCGCCCACTAAGCCTCGGTTGGGAGAATTCGATGCTATCAGTCCCAGCCCTCTTGGCCCTCCTTCCTCTCCCACTTACCCACCGCACCACCTCCATCTCGTTGGGCGTAAAGACTATCTCGAGCAAAATCAATATCCCCGAGAAGCATCGCGGCCCGGCAATCCCTGACCAAGGAGTCTTCTATCCCGTGTACGAACCTGCTCACACGGGCCTTCTGGTCCGCTTAAGATTCGCAAACTCGGCCACTTCAGCTCCCTCATCTCCCGAGGGAAGAACCGATCAAGAAAAAGCGGCATGAAATCCTTTCCTAACCGACAAGGCCTGCTCCAACCGCCCTACTATCCTTCCACTGTTTGAACCAAATGTGTGCGAACCCCCTCAACTGATATGAGGCCAAATCATTACACTCCTCTCCAGTCACCCATATAATCTGGGTGATCTTCAAAATTTCTCCATGAATTCATGGATCCTCGTCCACCTTCGATCCAAGGAACTCAAGAGGGTTCATCCTCTGAAAGTCTCTAAATCTCAGTTGCGGCCGCATTACCGTTCTTGAGTGGCGTGCTACCACCTACTAATTGACCTGGGCGAACATCTGGATGGCTGCGTTGAACTCAAGGTGGCAACCGGCTCCTGCATATGTTTCGCATCAACTAGTGGGGCCTATTGGTGCTCGTCCCCATTGCCACCCTCGTGGCCATTTCCGTTTCCATTTCTTTTTCCGTAAACTCTACGGGGAGGCATGATTCTTAAAAACAAAAAATAGCACGAGTTAGAAGGATAGAGAGACATCTCATCGCACCGTATAGATCATGAAAGAAGGGAACATTCTCTAAATGTCTCGTAGCCTCTTCGTCATAAGTGTGGCGCTCACACCCTTAAAAAGACTCTACTTAACACGGCTTTCAGACACCCTAGGGAACTTCAAAACCTAATGCTCTGATACCAAGTTTGTCACATCCCAAACATAGGCTCCTGGTTCAGACTACGGGGACAAGGAATCCCGAAAGCCTAAGTAGACCCATGGTATGAACATAACATCTAAATCAATCAATAAAAGCGGAAGATTTATCATAAATAATATAGCGGAAGTCAAAAGAAAGCTTAATATCTGAATACATACATGAATCCAATGTTGAATACACACAAAGTCGTAAAGCTCTAAACCGATGAGCTGGATGGGACAAGACCCCAACTAACTAGCTATAGTCTGAAAACTGAAAGATGTAATACAACTGGTAAGATAGGGCCCTCATAAGATGATGACTCACCAACAGATATTGAGGATAACTAACTCCCTAAGTCTGACTAGCGAGAATGAGCCTGGGATGTCTGAGTTTGTATGATAAGACGATACAGCATAAAGTATGCAGTCAGTACTTGGAATGTACCAAGTATGCAAGGTAAGTAAAAACGGACAGTTTAAAATACATAAGAGTTCATAAGAGTGGGACAACATGATTATAACATAAATATCATAATGCAAACATAAGGCTCAAGGTTTTCAAAACATTCATAAATTATTCATAAGCATAATAATAAGAGAAAAACTTTATTAAATATAACTTGAGCCAAAGTATATAATCATAATCATACATAAATCATGAGAACAGTGAGAGACTTATAACCGACATACTACATATGAGCATACTACGGAGCTCCGACTGTAAAGCCCTAGTTCCGAGGGAGTTCATACTCTTTGCCAAGGGTAGAACGATGAAAAGAGGTGTGATATCACCAAAAGTCCTATTTTGTGCAAAAGGGACAGTATCATGGAGGTCCCATCGTGGCTACGTTGGTGCATAGTTCCTCAGACTCAGTGGTATGCTAGGACTGTTGAAAGTCTGTTTCTGTTAAATTACTACTCCCAAAACATATATAGTGCTCATTAAATCATACATATACATGAAATTTATAGGCTAGTTTAAAATTATGATAATCATAAGCATCCTTTGAAATACGTGAACTACCATGAAATAAGGCCTGTGTTAGTAAAAATCATAACCATAAACCATGAAGTTCATCATACTTGTAATCATTTATACTTGATATTTATAAATTCATGATGAGTACGAGAGAAATCATATCATGAAGTCATAAATCATAATGGGATAATGAACATCAAAATTCAAAATGGAATCATAACTTCAACTTTCATGAAATATGCATCATTGGGCATAGTTTTAGAAATTTAAATCTAAATAGCTATAAAATTCGCCTCTAAGATTCATAAAACATGAATTTAAACATGAGAGAGATTAACCCATAGATAGATCATAAGGATTTCATAAGAATTGGGATAAAACCCCATAGAATTTCATGAATTAGAGAGGAGTTGGCCATGGGTGTGAACAATTTCACCCATTCATAACCCTACTTACCCGAAATGCTTCCATTTACACTTTCAAATCCCAACAATAATCCTTGTCCTCAACGTTGAAATCTTTTCCTAATTATGATTGTTATGTTTAGGAATGGTTAACAATTTTAATCTTCAAACTTCCTGCACATTTAGAGCTTAAATGACACTGCTTAGCTCTAGAATTATAAGAATTATGGAAAACCCTAATAAACTCGGGGCAGCAAAAACAGCTGGGACCGCGCCCCAATGAGGGACTCGGATGATTCATTGGCATGGACCACGACTCGTGGTCAGAAGTCGTTAAGTACACTACCAATCTTTCACCTGAGTCTCATCACGAGGGAGCCCTAATGAGTCGCTACTGGTGACCACTGTGGTCACCTCCTCGCTACCTTCACTATTGAAAATTCCTTTCTTCAACCATTCTTGACCACGGCCGACTTAACGAAGTCATGGGCTGACCACTTCTAACTCAACGAGCGTGGGTTCATGACTCTCGTGGTCATGTGCCCGTGGTGACCCAAAGACCTTGGAATTTCCAACTTCTTAAGTCATACACCTCACCACGAGTCACCAACGACTCATGGTTACCCTTGACGAAGTCACGGATGACTCGCCTGCGGACTCCGGGTGCAGAAAATTTTATTTTCTCTATTTCAACTCTCGGGTCTGATCTTAGGGTTTTCGAGGCATTATAACTGTTGTAGTGGCCTTACCTCTGCTACAGTGAAAGTGAAGAGACATATTGGTAGGTCGAATGAGGTATAAAAGTAAGATAACTGGTTGCACCGTAATGATGTGTAGTGAAATGATGATATAGTAAATAAAAGTGGTGGATTTTATTAATGTAGAGGATCGAATTGTTTATTTAATGCTTGATGCATATTAATTATTTTGTTGTTATGTGAACTAACCGTAGTCGGCCGATGATGTCTACCATTACGTGTAGTACCGATACTACTCTTTCTACGCATCTTGATGTAAGCCATGGCAGGTTGGAAGTTCATCTTTGGAGTGGCAGTTATTCAGCGATAACTTCTGCATTTTTTGCAGTCGAAGTTGTGCCTTTTAATTATCTATATTCTGTGTAGTGCTCTTGTAATTGCCTAGACTAGACTTTATAGTTTTTATTTTTTATGATTATTGTAGTCAAGTTGTAAGAACGAGTGGAAGTTAAAGAAAAGATTTGATTTAATGTTCTGGGCATTTTCTTGAGAAAGAAGGGTCTCTCCTATCAAATAGAGTCGAGTAGGTGTCCGCATGACCGCATTTTTGGGTCGTGTGGATAGAAAGTACTCAAATTTCGCTTTTTAATGAAACAGCTTCCCTACAAAAAAACCTAACCCTTTCATCATAGCTTCAACATTTGGGGCATGATTTTATTTTTTTTCAATGCAATATATTTTAAAAAAATAATTTACACATCGTGCTACAACTTGTGGCTTTTGGGCATAATTCTTTCTCGCTCTTTGTCACAACTTGTGCCCTATTGTGCCTTTTGAGTATTTTTTTTGTTTTTAAAGATATAACGTAAAGAAACATAACAATAAAAACATAGCTTTGAGCAGCCTCTCTACCATAACTTATGACTAAAATAACAAGCTTGTCAATCTTACCGCTCCAACCATGTTTCATTTTTCTAACTTTTACATTTTTATCATCAAGTGCTATGTTGGTTCTAAAACCACTGATGTCGGAAGTGAAGATAGTGAAAAAAAAACCACCAACTTCCATATGTTGACATAATTTTCTTTCACTATCTCTGCGCCCACAACGCCCCAGTAGTTTTAATATAGAAAGCTTTAGTCAAAAGATTTTATACTCTTTTAAGAAAATACTATTATAAATTAATAAAAATATCATTATTTTGTATTTTCAAAAAAAATACAACAAAAGGGTATTTATAGAACTGAAAATGTACTGTTCTCATGTAGCATGGGATTTGATTCCCATCTTTGCTAAATTTTTTTTTTTTCCTTAATATTGACAATCAATCAATCGTGAAAGTAAAAAAAAATTGAATATTCTTTGCCTTGAAAAATATAAAATATTTTATGACTATGCATAATAAGTATGTTTATTTTTCAATAAAGATGTGCTATAATTGCAATCTATTAAAAAAAATATTATGCCTTCAGTCGTAGCTTGTCAATTGGGCATGAGTTCTTTTTAACTTAACAACTTATCTCCAAATTCAACATATGTCCTTATGGCCATAGCTTCTGAGCATTTGAGCGCGACTTTTTCTAATGTAAAAAAAATTTTATATAACTTACACCTAATAACACAACTAGTGACCTATATTGTGCCGTTTGGGAATTTTTTTAATTTTTTTAACGTACATAACTTATATAAAAACTTATACATTTGAGAGTCATTTGATTTTTACAACGTGTTTATCTGCAAGATGTCACTTCTAGCAACGTGAATTTGGACTAGAAACAAGGAAAACAAACTGAAAGAGACCAAAAGATATAAAGATTTATTAAATTTCAGAAAATAACATAACATCAAACGCGAAAAAAAACATAAAAATAACTAACCAACCACATCGTCACCATCACCACCACCACCAATAGTGTTGTCCACTTCTCCCTCAATCAGTGCTCGTATTGAGTGCAAACCTTCGAGAACGGACTGGCTTTAGAGCCCACAACTCTTCATACAACCGATCAACAAAATTTTAAAGATTTCTAATGTCGTCCCTAAGGAGCATAATCTCAAATAGCGTTGCCTTGCTTGATTATTATCCATTAATACAGAAAGTTGAAGTAAATTAAAAATGAGAAGTAAGAAATGGTATGAAAAAATAAACAATCTAAGTATGCATATTTATAGTTGAATTAGAAAGATATAACTATTACTTTCTAGCAAGTAAATAAAGAGTCGCGTCTCATTGTTCTTTGTTTAGTAAATCTCGCTTCAAATTCTATTACTACTACATTACCCATAGAAAATGAATAGTTGCATCTCATCATTTTTTAATTTTTAAAAATGTGTTTTTCAGTTGAAAAGATACACTTTATGGCAACTACAATAGTTACTACATTAAAAAATTCAAAATAATAAAAATGCCACTATAAAAAAAATAAACAATTATGTTTTTATAAAGTTATACAACTTATAAATTTGAGCGTTATTAGGAAAAATTTTATCCAATTTATGACTGAATCGGCATATTTTGACAATATGACATAGTATGGCAAGCCTACATATCAAATTACGTTTAAAAGGGAAAATGAATATAAGGCAAAAATTCAAAATAATAAAAATATTTATCCAATGTATGGCTGATCCAACATATATTTAATATATGACAAATTTCAATATTAAGGTTGAAAAGTTACGTCTGGAAAGGGAGAAATTGAATATAAGGCAAAACTAAAAATACTTTAATTGAATTTATGCCTGAACCGACATATATTTAATACACGGAAAAGTTTTAATGATATTAAGGTTGCAAAGTTGATGACCGGAAAGATAGGAATTGACTATAAGAAATAATTTTAAAAATAAAAATATTTATACAATGTATGCCTTTCCCCGACAACATCCGAATATATGGCATAAGTTTTTTTAAATAATAATTTTTAAGAAAATGTAAAACTTATGTATTTGGGCGTGATATATCTTTTTTATATTTCATTAATAAAACATCTAAATTGCATCTGTTTTTACCAAAATAGAGAATTTAGGTCTTCTGCCACAACTTGTGCCTTTTGGACATAATTTTTATTTGTTTTATTAATGTAATAAGTTGTGCGTATTATTTTTAAAAAAATCAGTGTTTCTTGGTCAACTAAATCTTATACCTTCAAAAATAACTTTAGACTTTGGGGCTTGATTCTATTTTTTAAAACATGATTGAAAATACTTATATTAACAAGTTACACTCAATTATATATTAATTGTGTCTTCTGCATTTTCTTCGTCTTTTTTTAGTCTTAATGATTTAGTGAATGATTTCCAATTTTTTTAAATCACCAGAATTTTAATCTTTGTTTTAAATATTAAATTAAATTTAAAAAGTTAATGCAAATAAAACAAACACTTATTATTACTATTTATCAGTTTAAATGAACAGTTGAGTCACATCATTCTTAATGATATACATCTCTTTCAAATTTATTGCTACTACTTTTCCAGTAGAAAAAATATGATGAAATTATTTTTTATTATTTAGATCTTTAGTGTAACTGAAAAGATACACAATTAATGCATTAAATTTTTTTTCATTTTTATTTGTACCGTAAGGCAAAACTTGTACAATTAAACTTATAATTTATCAATTAGGTAGTTCAAATACTGTCTTGGGCAAATAAATTGTATAATCAGGCATAACTTCTTATTTCTTAGTTTAAAAAAAATAAGATTCACAATTTCCTAAATGGCTAAAAGAATAACTTTTGATCAAATGGGAATTAACGTCAACGTAAGGCATATCTTGAACAAACTAAAATCATGCCTTAAGAATAGTTTACATCATGAATAAAGCGGATGCGTAAAAATTTAAGCATGTGTCATTAAAAAAATACTTGCCATTATGGGGTACCTTGAACAATTCTGAAAGAATGACTAAGGGCATAACTTGTACAAATGTAAACATGTATTAAGGCGTAATTTATTTTAACTTGCGCCTTTGTGACATAATTTCATTTATTTATTTAATATTTTTTTGATTTATTTTCAATCCAATATTTCTTCTTTTAAGATGTCCAATTGGAACTTGTAGACTGTTGGAATAATTTCATAAATTAAGGCATGACTTTTGCAAAACTAAACTTAAGTCTTAATATGAATTTAGATTAAATTGTGCCTCTAGGACATAATTTCATTTTATAATCCATAAATTTCTTATAATCTACATCTTACCCTTTATGATATAAATAAATTGTACCTTTGGAGCATAATTTTATTTTTTTCTTCATGAAGAAAAGGAGAATGCATTTAAATCAGAAATTATTATTTCAATAAAAACATATATTGTGCCTCAAAGACCAACACGTTGCAACAAATTATACCTGAATGGGAAAATTTTCACTACTTCTTATTCTTCTTTCTCCTAAAAGAAATATTCTTTTAGTTGCATTCCATAAGATTATTTTTGTGATAATTATTTCCGACTTGATCTGGTGAAGTTTGATAACCTGTCTTCACCTTATTGTATCCATGAGCAAATAAATTAATTGACCAATTCTTCATGTAGTCATTCATAGTAGATGAATCAAAATCAGCTAAATTTTCACGATTCATCAACATGTCTGCATACTTCACAATAAAACGACCACAATCGGTATCTCTGAGGAAGGGGGCAAAATAAAAAAATTAAAATTATAAAATAATAAATACACATAAAGCCACATACATACCTTTCTTGCTTCGGGCAGCTTACCCAAATAATCCTGATCTTGCTAAAATCATTCCCATACATCGGCCTGAACCTCTCAAAATTTAGAAAACACAGCAACTTTGTGAGTAAAATAGCATAAAGCTCCACATGCTGCACCACTTCTGTGTTTTCCAAGCTATTACTGAGAGAGTCGTACAATTCAAATGTAGGATAGTCAATGTCAAAAATAGCAAGAAAGTAATATTTTTTTCCATCTATGTCTTCTTTCATTAGGCACATTGGAATTAATACCTTGTCCACATTCCCCCATGACATGCCACACTTAATATTCTTTTCAAAAATAATATCAGTGCACATTTGATAGTGGTCATTTAATCTTTTGCAGTACACCAGTCAAAATTTTCTTGACCCTCTTGTAACACCTCGAAACTTTCCTAGACCAGACTCAGGTCTTGCAAGAAAAAAATCCAGAAGAAAACTAGAAAAAAATTGCCTTAGAACGACTGAGACAACGAGTCGTGGTCAACTCCAACGACTCGTTGTGTCAGCCCTTCTTGATCAGTTGAGAACCCACGGGAAAAGGAATGGCCCATTGTTAGAAACAACGAGTCGTTGTTAGAAACAATGATCCGCTGTAGGAGTCGTTGGGTGAGAACCCCAGAAACTCTTTCCAGTGATGATAAGTAGGAACCATGACCCGTTATGTCCCACAACGGGTCGCGGTCACCACCCGTCATGTCAAGTTTGAGGTTTTAATAAATTCTTCCAGTGAACATAATGACTAGACACAATGACCCATTGGGTCCACCAATGAGTCGTTGTGACACCCATTGTTAAGCCTTTCAGGTTTCCTCCTCTAGTGACCACCAGAGGAACCAATGAGTTGTGGTGTTCCCCATTTCCAGACCCAGTGTTACCATCCCCCATGCAGTAGGACCAACGAGAGGTCCCAATGAGTCGTGGTTTTAACCAACGACTCGTTGAGTGACCCGTTGGTTTTCTGTCGGCCAGTTTTCAGATTTTTATTCCAGGGATATTTTTATAATTTTTCACCTATTCGTCCCTAAACTACGTCTTTTTAAGTATAATTTCATATATATTATAGGGATTGAACGATTTTCCCCTCATTCCCCACGTAAACTCTTAGAATATTGATCGTAGAAACTTAGACTCTTCCTCTCAAGCAAGAACTAGGATTCCTCATCAATTAAAGAAATTCAAGCTTTCTTCTCCATGAATTTCTTATCCAGGTATGTGGTAATTCAATAAGGGAATAGTTCTTTCCTTGTGTCCCCAAAATCTTCTCTATTTTCTCTATCGGTTCAGTCTTGTGGATTTGAAATGTAGAAAATCAACAGACTTATTTCTTTAGATTTCAAGTGGAGTATTTCTCATAATTTTTAAATGCTTTATTATTTCCTATTTCTAGAAATTTATGAGAATTTTATCTTGTGGAATGATTTAACCCTAGTTATCAGTTCAGTGGAATTTAGAATCTTATGTGTTGGACTAGTTTTCCTGTAGCTTGATTCTATCAGTTTTGGGATCCCTATTTGATTAGTGTATGTGGAAATTTTAATCAGATATGTACATATCCATTCTCATCCAGATTATTACACTCAGTACTGTCCAGAAATGTCAATTGATCAGTTTGACTACAGTTAATTCTTGAGGTATCAGTGGTGCCTCCCTATTATCAGTATTAGACTCAATTATCAGATTTTAGTAGTTTCTTAGACAGTCATAACACTTCTAGATAAGCAGCTCTGACCAGTCTTAAAACATCAATTACAGAATCCGGTCCAATAAGACTCTCAGGGTACTTTCATATAGGTATTCCTGACTTATTCTTGAGCCCCAGTTTCAAGCTATCAACTTAGTAGTCAGTCTAGGACCATCTAGTGGGAGTAGAACTTAGCACCGAGCAGACCAGGCTCCGGCGTACACAGGTTCCCAGAACTACATTGCCACCGTAGGTTATTTTTATTGGCCTTATGGCCCCAGACTTGTGATCACCTAGTTCATGCCTTTATATCCTAGAAAGATATATTGGGTCCTACCGATGGGGTGTATACATCAGATTCCAGGTCTAGCTCACATGGTTATAAACTCTCCCACTAGTCAGTTCAGTTCAGTCTTAGATTAGCTTAGAATAGTTTCAGATTACTCAGTTCAGTAAGTAATTCAGCTCATTATCTCATATTTAGGGCATGTCTTTGACCATTAGACCGGGTCATCTTGACCATCTCAGTACATTGCAGTTTATTCAGTTTCAGCATTTCAGTTGGTCATCACATGTCTTTGTAGTTCAGTTATTTTATTCTCTATGTGATGATTTCTCCTACTTACTCAGTACATTCAAAGTACTAACGCATACCTTCTATGTCGTATCATTTTATTATACAGCTGCAGGTTCTCAATCTCAGCGCCGTTAGCAGATCCCGTCTAGGAGTTTTCAACTGCACCAGTGGTGAGTCCTTGTCTTTCTAGGACAATGATTATTTCTATTTAGTTATATTTCTTTCAGTTAGACTTAGAGTTAGCTTGGGGCTTGTCTCAGCAACTCATCAAACAGATGGCTTGCAGACACAGATCCAGATTATTAGTTTTATTTTTAGATGTATTAAACCTTTATGATTTAGTTCTTCTCCATAAATGTTTTACTTTATTATTTTTAAATCTTCCTCTATGATATTACTCAGATTACCAGTGTTATGATAGACCATGGGTTGACTTGAGGTTACTTGTGACCACAAGTACCATGTCTTGCCCAGGGTATAGACTCGGGTCGTGAAAAACTTGGTATCAAAGCACCAGGTTTAAAGTATCCTAGGATGTCTGAAAGCTGCGTTGAGTATATTCCTTTTCATGGGTGTGAAGCGCACCACACCTATGACGGGGAGGCTACAAGACGTTATTAGGAAAACTCCCTTATGTTCATACTCTTTGTCGTGCATTGAAGCTCAATTCCAGAAATGTTTTCCTAACTCGTGCGCTATTTCATTTAAGTGAAACCATGCCTCCATGATGTGGTAACGGAAGAAGGGCCAGCAATGCCCACCGACCTAGACCACCAGCTCCAGCAGCCCCTCAGGAAGACCAGTGTCCTCCGCATAGTTCAGAGAAGCTATCCAGCTGCTCATACAGACAGTCACGAACAAGGTGAACCGGCAAGTGGTTCTGATCAACTAATGGATCTACAAGAGCTACCTGAGTTCGGGACTTCACCCAGATGAAATCTCCAACTTTTCATGGATCTAAGGTGGGAGAGGACCCACAGGAGTTCGTGGATGAGGTCAGGAAGATCACCCCAATTATGGGTGTTAGCTCCTCTAAGAGTGCCGACCTGGCTTCCTACTAGCTGAAAGGGTAGCCCAGATCTGGTACGACTAGTGAAAGGAAGGAAGACCAGCAGGAGTAGAACCGGTGGAGTGGGACGATTTCACTATAGCCTTCCTAGACAGATTCTTCCCCTAGGAGCTCAGGGAGGTTAAGGTGGCTAAATTTATGAATCTAAAATAGGAAAATCGGACGGTTGAAGAGTATGCACTGGAGTTCACAAGGTTGTCTAAATATGCTCCAAAGATGGTAGCCGAGCCAAGGGCTCGCATGCTGAAGTTCATTAATGGAGTATCAAATTTGGTCTTCAAGGAGTACAGGACTGCAATGCTTATCAACGATATTGACCTCTCTAGCCTCATAGTTCAAGCCCAACAGATTGAGGAAGAAAAACTAAAAGACTTGAAATGGGAGAACAAGCGGGCGAGGACTGGCCAGTCAAATTATAGCCACAAAAGTTCTGGCGATAGTAGCCACCCGCAGCAGCAACAACAGAGGGCTCCAACACGCACTTCGGCCAGTGCCCCTACTTTCCGGTCTTGCAAGGATTGAAGGGCTGGAGCATCTGGCTCACAATCCCAGAGTCACAACATCAGCAACCCCTACCCAGCTTGCCCTAAGTGTGGCAAGAACCATCTAGGAGAATGCCTTCAGGGCTGAGAGGGTTTTTTTGGGTGTGGACAGCTTTGTCATCGACTCAAAGAATGTCCGTCAGCAGGACGGGGGAGATTATAATCCACCGCTTCAGTACCTTCAGCAGGCCAAGACTCAAGTACAGATGAAGGAAGTGCCAAAATCATTTTTATTCTTTGTCCTCTTATCAGGATCAAGAGAGCTCACCTGACGTGGTCATAGTTATGTTACACCTTTTCCATCTAGACGTGTATGCCCTACTAGATCCAGGAGCCACACTATCATTCGTGACTCCCTATATAGCTGTCCAGTTTGATATCAGTCTAGAAATCCTCTTAGAACCATTCTCAATCTCCACCCCAGTTGGCGAGTCAGTTAGAGCCAGCCGGGTGTATAGAAACTGCCCAGTCTCAATCTTAAATAAGGTCATTCAAGCTAATCTTGTAAAGTTAGACATGGTTGACTTTGACCTCATTCTCGGTATGGATTGGTTACACTCCAGTTATGCCTCAGTCGACTAAAGAACTATGGTCATCAAATTTTAGTTCACTAATGAGCCAATTTTAGAGTGGACGGGCAGTAGTTCAGCACCTAAGGGTTGGTTTATTTCCTACCTTAAGGCCAGAAAGCTTATTTCTAAAGGGTGTATTTATCATCTAGTTCGGGTCAAGATTCCAGCTTTGATATCTTGACTATTCAGTTATTTCCAATTGTCAGCAAGTTCCCTGATGTATTTCCCAAAGACTTTCCTGGAGTTCCTCCTGAGTGGGAAATAGACTTTGGCATAGACCTTCTCCCAGACACTCAACCCATCTCCATCCCTCCTTACAGAATAGCTCCAACTAAGCTTAAGGAGTTGAAGGAGCAGCTAAAGGACCTCCTTTATAAGGGTTTCATCAGACCCAGCATCTCTCAATTGGGTGCTCCAGTATTATTCATGAGTAAGAAAGATGGTACCCTCAGAATGTGTATCAACTATCATCAGTTGAATAAGGTCACAGTCAAGAACAGGTACCCCCTTCCCAGGATTGACGACTTATTCAATTAGCTTCATGAAGTCTATTGTTTCTCCAAGGTAGATCTCAAGTCAGGGTACCATCAGTTAAGAGTCAGAGAGTTTGACATACCGAAAACAGCTTTCATAACTCGATATGGTCACTACAAATTCGTGGTTATGTCCTTCAGACTAACTAATGCCCCCGCAATGGACCTGATGAATAGGGTTTTCAAGCCATATCTAGATATGTTCGTCATTGTATTTATTGACGAGATTCTGATATACTCTAGAAGCAAAGAAGAACATGCTAACCATTTGAGGATAGTTCTACAGACACTCAGAGACCGCCAGTTGTTCGCTAAGTTCAGCAAATGTGAATTCTGATTGAATTCTATGACTTTCCTTCACCATGTGGTCTCGGGTGAGGATATTCAGGTATATCCTCAAAATATAGCAGCGGCGAAATATTGGTCGAGACCTACTTCCCCAACCAAAATCAGAAGCTTCTTGGGTCTAGCCGGTTATTACAGACATTTTATGGAAGGTTTCTCCTCTATTGCATCCCCTATGACTAGGTTGACTCACAAAAAGGTGAAATTCCAGTGGTCAGATGTGTGTGAGAAATGTTTCCAAGAGTTAAAGACTCGACTCACTACTTCTCCAGTGTTAACCTTGCTGGAAGGAATAGATGGGTTGTAGTGTATTGTGACGCTTCCAGAGTTGGACTCGGTTGTGTTCTAATGGAGTGGGGTAAGTTGATATCTTATGCCTCTAGACAACTCAAGGTTCATGAGAAGAACTATCCGACTCATGACCTGGAGTTGGCAGCGGTGGTGTTTGTGTTGAAAATATGGAGGCACTACCTTTACGGGGCTCACGTGGATGTTTTCACCGATCACAAGAGCCTTCAGTATGTGTTTAGTCAGAAAGATCTAAATCTTCGTTAGAGAAGATGGTTGGAGCTACTGAAGGACTATGACATGACTGTGCTAAATCACCCGGGCAAATCCAATGTGGTGGTCGATGCCCTAAGCAGGATGTCTATGGGGAGTGTGGTTCATGTTGAAGAGGGAAAAAAGGAACTAGCAAAGGAAATCCACAGGTTAGCTCTGTTGGGAGTGCAGTTGGTTGATACAACTGAGGGCGGAGAAGTTTTGCAGAGTGGATCAGATTCCTCGTTGGAAGTTGAAGTTAAGTCAAGGTAGCATAAAGATCCCATACTGATTAAGCTGAAGGAGGCGGTTCTCATAAAAGAAATGGAGGCTTTCTCCCAAGGGGAAGATGGTGTAGTCCGTTACTAGGGTAAGCTATGTGTACCGGACATAGATAATTTAAGATAGCAGATACTGGCTGAAGCACACAGTTTGAAATATTCTATCCACACAGGTGCTACTAAGATGTACCATGATTTACGGGATATTTACTGGTAGATCGGCATGAAGAGAGATATTGCATAATTTATAGCTAAGTGCCCGAACTGCCAACAGGTCAAGGTGGAACATCAAAGACCGGTTGGTATGACTCAGGATATCAGCATACCCGCATGGAAGTGGGAAGAATTAAATATGGGCTTTATTATAGGTCTACCTCGTACTCGTTGCAGCATGACTTAATCTAGGTAATAGTAGATCGAATGACCAACTCAGCACATTTTCTCCCAGTTAAAACTACAGACTCAGCTGAGGATTATGCTAGGCTTTATATCCAGGAGTTAGTCAGACTTTATGGGGTGCCCTTGTCCATTATTTCAGATAGAGGTACCTAGTTCACCTCGCATTTCTGGAAGTCATTTTAGAAGGGACTTGGTACCCAGGTCAAGCTCAACACGGCTTTTCACCCGTAGACAGATGGATAAGCTGAGCGGAATATACAAACCTTGAATGATATGCTGAGAGCATATGTGATCGATTTCAAGGGAATTTGGGATGATCACCTACCTCTCATTAAGTTTGCATACAACAACAACTACCACTCCAATATCTAGATGGCTCCGTTTGAGGCAATGTATGGTAGGAGGTATAGATCTTCTATAGAGTGGTTTGAGGTTGGTGAAGCTACCCTGATCGGGCCAGACTCAGTTCATGAGGCTATGCAGAAGGTGTAACTTATCAAGGAGTGGTTGAAAACAGCATAGAGCCGACAGAAATCCTATGCTGATGCGAGGAGAAGAGAATTAGAGTTTGTAGTGGATGATTGCGTTTATCTAAAAATTTCACCCATGAAAGTGGTGATGAGGTTTGGGAAAAAAGGAAAACTCAGTCCAAGGTATGCGGGATCCTATAGAATTTTGAAGCGAATTAGTAGTGTGGTGTATGAGTTAGAACTACCTCCAGAGTTAGCATCGGTGCACCCAGTCTTCCATGTGTCACTATTGAAGAAGTGCATCGGTGATCCAACTTTAGTTGTGCCACT
>JACEIK010002528.1:57160-78949 GCA_018107945.1 Datura stramonium
TTAACTACAAATCACATGAGAATGCATAAATAACGATAGATAAACAAGACGAAATGAAGCATTTGAGTATCACTTGGGCATATAATTCTGCCCAAGATCACCTACTAAGAGCATCCGCCACTACATTGGCCTTACCTGGATGGTAAAGGACACATATGTCATAGTCATTGAGAAGCTCTAACCACCTTCTTTGTCGTAAATTCAGATCCTTCTGGGTAAACACGTGTTGCAGACTCTTGTGATCTGTAAACATATCCACATGGACCCCATACAAATAGTGCCTCCAAATCTTCAATTAAAATACCACTGCTTCCAATTCTAGGTTGTGCATTAGATAATTATTCTCATGAGTCTTGAGCTATCTAGAGGCATACGCAATGACCCTACCATGCTGCAGGGCTGAAGTGAGTTGAGTCTTTAATTCTTAAAAACTCTTCTCATATGCATCTGACCACAGAAATTTAACTTTCCTCAGGGTCAACTTAGTCATCGGTTCCGCAATAGACAAAAATCCCTCAACAAACCTCCTATAATAAGCAGCCAAACCCATGAAACCTGATATCCGAAGGATTAACTGGTCTCGGCCAATTATTCACCATTTCTATCTTCTAAGAGTCTACCTGTACGCCATCACTTGACACCACATGACCCAAAAATACTATTGAGTCCAACCAAAACTCACACTTGCTGAATTTAGCAAACAGTTGGTGATCCT
Source organism: Datura stramonium (assembly GCA_018107945.1). Classification (NCBI taxonomy): domain Eukaryota; kingdom Viridiplantae; phylum Streptophyta; class Magnoliopsida; order Solanales; family Solanaceae; genus Datura; species Datura stramonium. The sequence goes on from JACEIK010002528.1 coordinate 57,876, forward strand.
TGAAAGTCTGTAGCACAATCCTCCAATGTGCGGCATGCTCATCCTCACTTCTAGAGTATATGAGAATATCATCTATGAACATAATAACGAACATGTCCAAAATATGGCTTGAACGCCCTGTTCTCAAATCCATAAAAGTTGCATGAGCATTCGTTAGTCCAAAAGACATAACCACAAACTCATAGTGACCATACCAAGTCCTGAAGGATTTCTTCGGGATGTCACTCTCCCCAACTCTAAGCTGGTGATAACCGGACCTGAGATCTATCTTTGAGAAGCACTTAGCACCCTGAAGTTGGTCAAACAAATCATCAATCCTGGGAAGAGGATACTTGTTCTTGATGGTAATTTTGTTCAACTGTCAGTAGTCAATGCACATACGAAGAGAATCATCCTTCTTTCGAACAAAGAGAACTGGTTCACCTACGGGGATTTTCTAGGTCTGATGAAGCCCTTATCCAAGAGATCCTTCAACTGCTCTTTCAACTCCTTTAGCTCAGTTGGAGCCATTCTTTAAGGAAGAATAGATATGGGATGTATGTTGGAAACAAGGTCAATACCAAAGTCAGTCTCTCGCTCGTAAGGGACTCTGGGTAAATCATCTGGGAACACCTCCAGATACTCACACACTACAGGAACTAACTGGAGAGTTGGGGTGTCGGACGTAGCATCCTTAACCCAAACTAGATAATACACGCAACCTTTAGAAATCATTTTTCTGGCCTTAAGGTAGGAAATAAAGTGACCTACAGGCACAGCTGAACTACCTTTCCGCTCTAGGACTGCCTCACCTAGAAATCGAAACTCTACCGTACGGGTTCTACAATTTATTGAGGCATAACATGCATGCAACCAATCTATGCCAAAGATAACATCAAAGTCCGTCATGGCTAACTCTACTAAATCTACTGAAGTGACTTTCTCAAGGACTGTGAGAGGACAATTTATGTTTATCCATTGAGCTATAATTGAGTCACCGACTGGAGTAGAGACTGAGAAGGGTTCTAATAGGATTTCAGGACTGACTCCGGAACTAATAATAACATAGGGTGTCACAAAAGATAAAGTAGCTCCTGGATCTAAAAATTCATAAAAATCAAGATGAAATACTCATAACATACCAGTGAATACATCTAGGGAGGCCTCCTGCTCCTAACGAGATACTAGGGTATAAAACCTATTTTGCCGCTGACCACCACCTGCACAAGTGGATGCACCCTATCAAGGAAGTTGTGTTTATGGAGCTGCTACTGAACTGGTAGCTTGAGTACGATCCCTACCATTGCCCTACCTAGCCAAAGGACACTCCCGGTGCATGTGCCCTGGTTTCCTACACCCGAAGCAAATATCTTATCCAACCAAGCACTCTCCTATATGGTTTTTACCACATTTTTCATAGACTGGAAATGTGTGCTCCGCTGGCGGGTTCCTCTGTCCCCTCAAACCTGATGCCCTGCTCCTCCAATCACACCCGAGATCTTGATGGAACACTAACTGATGATGATGTTGGGGGTCGATGACCTCTAGTGGGATTGCTGACGATGTCCACCACTCGACTTCTGTTGGGAGAACCCAAAACTATTTGTCCTGGCCCTATTGGCCTCTCTTTCCCTCTCCCTCATATGCACTACCTCCATCTGTTGGGCATATAAAACCAATCAGGAGAATTCAATGTCCTGATGTAGCATAGCAGTCCTGCAATTCTTGACCAAGTAGTCCGCTATCCCGTTCACAAACCTTCTCACCTGGCCCCTCTGATCGGCCACCATCTCCGGCGCGTACTTGGACAAACGGGTGAACTCTAAAGCATAGTCTTGAACCATCATGTTGTTCTGTCTCGGGTTTGAAAACTCTGTTGCCTTGATTTCCCTCATATCTCGGGGAAAGAATCAGTCCAAGAATGCATTGAGAAACTCATCCCAACCAATGGGACCCGTTACAACTTCTCAGCTAACCTTCCACTATTTGTACCAAATATAAGAAACTCCTTTCAACTAATAAAAGGCTAGATTTGCACACTCCTCCCCCGTCACTCTTATAACCTGATTGATCTTCTGAATCTCCTCAATGAACTCATGCGGGTCCTCGTCCACTCTCGACCCAAGAAACTCAGGGGGGTTCATCTTGAGGAAGTCCCTGACCCTAGCCGTTGTTGCGTTCCCATTCTAGGGAATGTGAGCTATTGCCTACTGGTTGACCTGAGTAGTCAACACCTGTGCCAACATCTGGATAGCCGCCCTAAGCTCAGCATGGGAAACCTGCTCATGTACATGATCCTCTGGGGCTGGAGGAGCTTGATGGTGCCCATCTCTGTGGCCATTCTCATAGCCACTCCCATTTCTGTTGTCGTTCCTTCTTTCGTTAACTATGTGTGGAGACATGATTCTGCAAATGCGTATAGCATGAGTTGGAAGGATATAGAGACATTTCATCACACGACATAGATCATAAAAGAAGGAAAATTTCCTAAAATGATTTTTAGCCTCTTCTTCATAAGTGTGGCGTGCTTCACACCCATGAAAAAGACTCTACGTAACGTGGATTTCAGACACCCTAGAATACACTGAACCTTTGCTCTGATACCAAATTTTTCACAGCTAGAACATAGGCATGGATCGAGATACGAACCATAAATGGCTCCAAGTTGATCCATGGCATGAGCACGTTAGCTAAAGATTACCCCAAGCAAGCTGATAACTGAATTCTGAAATAGCAGAAGTCCGAATAACTAAACGTTTATCCAACGGAAATATCACAACACTGAATCTGAAACTAAAAATACAAACTATGTCGGAAAAGCCTCTACATAACGATGAGCTAATGAGACAAGACCCCAACTAGCTCACTAACAATCTGAAACTGAAAATAGCAACAATGCAACTAACTGAAGGTCCTCGAAGGATGAGGACTCACCAACAGCTGGCGGAACTGAACTTTGATGACCGGCTAGCAGAGAGACTGGCCCTGAACATCTGAGTCTGTATCATGAAATGATACAGCATAGCGTATGCGGTCAGTACTCAAAATGTACTGAGTATGCAAGGTAGATAAAATGACAAATCAAAATACATAATAGCTTGTAACAGTAGGACAGTTCAAAACATGCAATGATAGTCCTAACATAAACATGAGGCTCAAGGTTTTCAGAACCATTCATAATCTACTCATGACAATAATAATCATAAGAGAAACCTTGTAATAAAAACATAACTTGAGCCAAAGCATCGTAGACATGACAATGCATAAATTATGAGGAATAATGCGAGGACTCATCTTAACCAACACCATCATGATAGAGCTCACATGATGCCCCAACTATCTCGCTCAAGCAGGCAAAGCCGTCCCGGGCTTGCCAGGCCAAGGACGTACATGACGTGATATCACTAATAGAGACCCACCTAGTGTCCATAAACATAAACCTACATTGGCGCGTAGTTTTGAGACCATGGGAGTTTCCTGAATGTCGGGTCTACTCGGTGTTAGACATTGCTCCCAAAAACATGCACATGAGGGCTCATATAGTAATCGTGAAGTCATACATGAAGTTCATGGCTAGATAAATCATAACATACTTGATCATACTTGAAATACATGATTAGCTATGAATTAGGGTCGGTGGGTCGGCCAAAATTATCAACGCATAAATCATGAAAAACATACATGCAAGAGATAATCACTATACTTGAAATTCATAAAAAAAATCATGAAGAGTACTTGAAGGAAATCAATATCAAATCATAAATCATAATTTAGGGCTTAGGGGAAATCAAAATCATAATAAAATCATAAATTTGACCTTTCATGGAACTTATATAATTGGGCATAAAATTTGAAATAATGAATTAATAATCAAAAATAGGAATAAAATCTGTCCCTTGATCTTAAAAAATGATTTGAAATATGAAGGGAATTGACCCAAAGATAAATCATAGAGAATTTCATAGAATTAGGAATAAGCCCCATAAGATCATGAACTTGATTTAGAACTTAAATTCGTGAAATTAAAGAGAATTTTGAGCAAGAGAGTGAGAGGAACTCTCATTCATAGCCCTACATACCTGAGAAATCTGATTTCACACTCTTCCTTGAAAGCCCAAGGGAATTGGAGGAGAATTGGAGGGTTTCAAGCTTGATCTTCAAAGAGAAACCTCTACTCTTGCATGCATGAGAGTCGAATGAATTACGATAGGTTTAACCCTCTTAAAATCCTCCTAATAGAGCTTAAAATGACTTAGTCTAGAACTTAGAAGCCTAGGAATAATGAAAATACTCTTAATAAAAAATCTGAAAAATAGGGATTGCCAGTCATCACGACTCTCACCACGAGTCATACCATGAAATAATGACTCGTGGTTACCGCTCGTGGTCACCACTTCTCCTCCCTGCAGCATCTCTTAATCTCACCATGATTGCATATCACGACTCGTGGTATCCTACCACGAGTCGTACTATCAGTCGTGACATCATCCCCTTCACTTGCCAAATCCTAATCACGACTTCCATCATGACTCGTTGTTACTTACTACGAGTCGTACCATGATCTGCGACATCATACCCTGGCACCACAAGGAAATTCATCACACTCCTAACCATGAGTGGTACCTACACGTCACGACTTGTGGTGTGACTCATGGTCTGAACACCAACTTTAGAACTTCACCACGATTGAGACCACAACCTGTCACTTCCTATCACGACTCATACCACGAGTCGTTCTAGTGAAAAAATTTAGATGTTTCTGCATAACTCATTTCTAATTTCCCCCATCTATTTCTTAGAAACTTCTGGGGTATTACAACATTACATTACTAAAATTATTCTAAACTTCATACAAAAACACACAATGCAACAAATTATCAGGTCTTTTGGAAATATTCACCAACATAAAATCCCTAAAAGGACATTGCATCAATATGTTCAACTAAGTAGGAGTTAAAAAGTTTTGAATCAGCTGTTGAAACTTCTCGTCTCCTCTCCAATAATTATTATATAGAGATCAATCACTGCGGGAAATATAATAAGGAGTACTAATTGTTGAAAACACTGCAAAAATCACAACAAAAAACACACAAATAAAATTAATAATAAAATGACATTAATCTAGTTAAGAATGTATTAGGAATAGCGATTATACAGATAAGCGAAAATAAAACTTGAATAATACTCATAACCCAAAGAGAACAACTCACATTCTAATGGAGTTCGGAATATCGACTTTTAATCAACAAATAAAGATTATAGACGAGCAAGCCACAATCAACGCTATATTTAAAATATAAAAAACATGTCAATCAAATAATAACAAAGAAGAAGCATAACATCACTGATTTAAGTACATGCTCATTCTTCTATGTGGGCACCTTTAACTTTCATATAACCTTGAATTAATCTATGTAATCACCATAAGATGGATGATTAGTTGTAAATGACATTACCTTTGAAATCAAAACCAGTATGGAAAATTTTCTAATATAGTTGATTGATCTATCATTCCTACCATAATAGAAGTCATAGACATCAATTTATTTCATGTCCAAATATGCCACAAAAAGAAAGCAATGTGTTGATGTTGACTCTTCATATAGTTTGGGGATACATTGTAACACCCTAAAAGTTCCTATAATCAGACCCGAGAGTTAAAACGGAGAAGCATAAAAATGTTGCACCAGGTCATACCACGAGTCATGAAGTGACTCATGAAATGGGTGGTAGGAAAGTGTCGAGCCGTGGCCAGGGGGTGACCACGAATGGAGCCACGAGTCATGGTGTCACCTCATGACTCGTTAAATAAGACATGGTTATAGCTATCAATTTAAGACGGGAAATTCCAGTAGACTTCACGAGTGGACACCATGAGTCATTCCCGACCTCACGACTCATGAAGTCCCTCGTGAGGAATGGCAGAGTTAATTTTTCAGCGATTTTAATAAGGGTGTTTTCATAATTCTTAAGCTCCTAAGTTCTAAAATACATCATTTTGGGGTTATTTTAGGGAGATTTAGAGAGTTAGTCGATTTTTTCTATCATTCCTCTCATTCTCTCAAGTTCAGTACGTAGAAAAACTCAGTCTAGAGGTACAGAGCAAGACCAAGGGTTTTAATTCTACTCAAATTTCCCAAGAAATCTCTCAGGGGAATCTCTACTCCAGGTATGTGGGATTTCAACAAGGGAATTGCTCTTCCCTTGTGCCCCAAAACCTTCCTAAAATCTTCATCAGTTCTAACCTTTATTGTTTTAATGTTAGGGTTGTCTTTCAGTTAGAATATGAATTTCCTTCTTGTTATAATTTTCATGATTCTTGAAGGTTGTAGTTAGTTATACTTTATGTTGATATCTCTTTTCATGAAATATGTGTTTAGCCCTATTCTGTAAATGAAACATGAAGAATCTTGCATAATTATCCAGATACAAACCTTGCTTGATTCTGATAGTTCTTGTAATCAACAGAATAGTACAATTAGATTATCCAAAAAGTTGAATGATTGATTGTTTAGTCTCATTTAGTACTTAGACTTTTCAGTGTATTACAGATCTATCAGTTGATCAGTTTGACTATACTTGGTCTCTTGAGGAGTTCAGTAAAACTCTGTAGTCTCAATTGTCAGTTGTCAAGGTGTTCTTTAGACATTTACCATGCTTTTAGCTAAAGAACCTCTGACCGGTCTTAGAACCCTTAGTTTCAGTTATCAATTCCTTTCGACTCTTACGTTACTTCCGGATAAGTATTGCTGACTTAAGTCTTGGAACATCAGGTTCGAGCTATCCGCCTAGTAGTCACAGTTAGAATTTCCAGTAGGAGTAAGACTTAGCATCGAGTGGGTTGGGGTTCAGCTCACCCAAGTTCCCAGAACTACGTTGTCATTGTAGGTTATTAGCCCGAACAGGCCTCAGACTCTGATGACACTAGCCATGCCTTTATACCCTGGAAAGGTATATTGGGTCCTACTGATGGGGCATATACATCGAGCTCACGTTTAGCTCACGTGGTTAAATGTCGGTTATAGACTATACCACTTATCAGTTCGGATCAATTCAGTATAGTCTCAATTTTAGTTCATCTCAGTTAATCATATTTTAGTATATAGTTATGATCCTTAGTCAGTACTTTTATTACGTTGTTACAACTATATTCAGTGTTTATCAGTTCCGTTGTGTATTTCTACTATTCTTACTTACATCTTTCATACTCAGTACATTCAAAGTACTGATGCATATCTTTCATGTTTTATCGTATTATGATACAGGTATAGGTTCTCAGTCACAACATCGTCAGTAGTTCCCTTCAGACGATCTCAGCAGCATTATCTTTGGTGAGTCCTCATCTCTCGAGAAAAAGGATTTAGTTCTATTTCAGTTTCTTGCTTTTAGATTTTAGAGTTAGCTGGTGTTTTGTCCTAGCAACTCATCAGTTATTAGAAGACTTTCAGACAAAGTCTTGTTTCAGCATGTTTTGCAGTTGTTGCATATATTTTCATTACTTTATCAGGCATTTCTTATTTTGAGAAAGTTATTTAGTTGTGTTTTTCTTAGCTTCTACTTCTATTTAATTCAGTATACCAGTATGATGTTAAACCATGGGTTAACTTGGGGTCACTTGTGGCACCAAGTACTGTGTCGCGTCCAGGGTGTAGACTAGGGTCATGAAAAACTTGGTATCAGAGCACTAGGTTTAGAGTATCCTAGGATGTCTGAAAGCCGCATCGAGTAGAATTCTTTTTATGGATGTGATGCGCGCCACACTTATGATGGGGAGGCTACAAGGAGTTATTAGGAAATTTCCCTTTTGTTCATGATCTTTATCGTGCATTAAGCTAATCTGAAAAACGCCCTCCTAATCTGTACTCTACTCATTTCAGATGATGATGCCTACAAAATGAGGAAATGAAAGAAGGACCGGGAATGCTAATCGGCCAGCCCCACTAGCTCCAGCAGACCCTTAGGATGATCAGGTGTCCTCTATTGAATTTAGGGCTACGATTCAGATGCTGGCTCAGGATGTGACCAATCAAGTGAACTAGCAAGTGGTGCCCGTCAATACTAATGGGTCTGCAGTTGTGGCCAGAGTTCGGGATTTCACGTGAATGAATCCCCCATCTTTTAACGGATCTAAGGTAGAGGAAGACCTACAAAAGTTCATGGATGAGGTCCAGAAAATCACCCAAATCATAGGTGTCATTGCTATGGAGAGTGCTGAACTGGCTGCCTCCATTTGGAAGGGGTGGCTCAGATTTGGTACAAGTAGTGGAAGGAAGGGAACCCAAATAGAGCAGGTCAGATAGAGTGGGACAAGTTTGTTATGGCATTCCTTGACAAATTCTTTCTGGGGGAGTTGAGGGAAGACAAGGCTATTGAATTTATGAACTTGAGACAGAACAGCATGACAGTGGAGGAGTTAGCATTGGAGTTCACTCGGCTGTCGAGGTATGCTCCGAAAATGGTCATTGAGCCGAGGGCCCACATGCTCGAATTCATTAATGGAGTTTTGGATTTGGTGCTTAAGGAATGCAGAACTACGATGCTTATCAAGGACATTGACCTCTCTAGCCTCATCATTCATGCACAACAGATAGAGGTGGAGAAGCTAAAGGAAATTGAGAGGGAGAACAAAGGGGCAAGAACAGGACAATTTGAGTATGGAAAGTAGAGATCAGTAGGGGTAGTCAACCAAAATAGCAATAGCAGCAGAAACCTCTAGTACCCTCATCAGCCAGTGCCCCTTCTTTTTGACTCCACGAGGACCGAAAGGGTGGAGCATCAAGCTCCCATTCCCGAAGTCACGTCTCCAGCAGCTGCACATTTCCAGCCTACCCTAAGTGTGGCAAGAATCACCCTGGGGAGTGTCATTTAGGCAAGGAGGGTTATTTTGGCTGTGTCCAGTTGGGTTACAGATTAAGAGATTGTCCGTCAGTAGGACACGAGAAGACCCATCTACTACCTTAGTAGCCCCAGTAGGTCATCCAGGTCAACAATGCGCTACTTCAGGTATGAGTGGCGGGCAGTGCCAAAATCATTTTTATGCTTTGTCTTCTCGCCGGGATCAGGGGAACTCACCTGATGTGGTTACGGGTATATTGCGCCTTTTTCATATTGATTAATATACCTTGTTAGATCTAGGAGACACACTTTCCTTCATGACTCCATATATTTCTATTCAGTTTGATGTTAGTCAGAAGTTCTCTCAGAACCATTTTTAGTTTCTACTTCGGTTGGTGAATCAGTTAGAGCCAGCCGGGTATATAGAAGTTGCCCAGTCTCAGTGTTGAGTAAAGTTATCCCAGTTGATCTAGTAGAGCTAGACATGGTCGACTTTGACCTCATTCTTGGCATGGATTGGTTACATTCTTGTTATGCCTCAATCGATTGTAGAACTAGAGTCGTCAGGTTTCAGTTTCCTATCAAGCCAGTCATAGAATAGAAGGGTAGTGTTTTAGCTCCTAAGGGTCTATTTATTTCCTACCTTAAGGCCCAAAAAATAATTTCAAAGGGTTGCATTTATCACTTGATTAGGGTCAGGAATTCCAGTTTCGAGACCCCAACTATTCAGGCAGTTTCAGTTGTTAGCAAATTTCCTGACGTCTTCACCAAAGATCTTCTTGGAGTCCCTCCCGAGCGGGAAATAGACTTTGGCATAGACCTTCTTCTAGACACCCAGCCCATCTCTATTCCTCCTTACAGAATGGCTCCAACTGAGCTTAAGGAATTGAAGGAATAACTAAAAGACCTTCTAGATAAGGGCTTCATCAGACCCAGCATCTCTCCATGGGGTGCTCCAGTCCTATTCGTGTGAAATAAAGACGGTACACTCGGAATGTGCATCGACTACCGTCAACTGAACAAAGTTACAATCAAGAATAGGTATCCTCTACCCAAAATTGACGACTTATTCAATCAGCTTCAGGGAGTTAGTTGTTTCTCCAAGATAGACCTCATATCAAGATACCACCAGCTCAGGGTCAAAGAATGTGACATTCCAAAAATAGCCTTCAGAACTCGGTATGGTTACTATGAATTCATTGTTATGTCTTTTGAACTAACCAATGTTCCTGCAGAATTTATGGATCTGATGAACAGGGTATTCAATTCGTACCTGGACAAGTTTTTCATTGTATTCATAGATGAACATCTTGGTATACTTCAGGGATGAGGTGGATCATGCTAACCACCTAAGGATAGTGTTGCAAACTATCAGAGATCGTCAGTTGTTCGCTAAATTTAATAAGTGTGAATTATGGTTGAAGTCAGTGACTTTCCTCGATAATGTGGTCTCAAGTGAGGGTGTTCAGGTGGATCCTCAAAAGATAACAGCGGTAAAAGATTGGCCAAGACCCACTTCCCCATCAGATATCAAGAGTTTCCTGGGTTTATCCAGTTATTACTGACGGTTTGTAGATAGGTTTTCTTCCATTGCATCCCCTTTGACCAAATTGACTCAGAAAAAGGTGAAGTTTCAGCGGTCAGACGCTTGTTAGAAAAGTCTCCAAGAGTTGAAGACTCAACTCACTACAGCTTCGGTTTTGACCTTGCTAGAAGGAACAGATGGGTTCGTAGTTTATTGTGATGCTTCCCGAGGGCCTCGGTTGCATCATGATGCAGCGGGCTAAGGTGATAGCTTATGCCTCCGGACAACTCAAGGTTCATAAAAAGAACTATCTGAATCATGATCTTGAACTGGTGGCAGTGGTATTTGCTTTGAAAATATGGAGACATTACCTCTATGGAGTTCACGTGGATGTTTTCACTGACCAAAAGAGCCTTCGATATGTGTTTAGTCAGAAGGACTTGAACCTTCATCAGAGAAGGTGGCTGGGATTATTGAAAGATTATGACATGAGTGTGCTATACCACTCGGGCAAGGCCAATGTGGTGGATGATGCCTTAAGAAAGAAGTATATAGGAAGCGTTTCTCATGTCGAAGGGAAGAGAAGAACTGGCAAAAGATATCCACAGGTTAGATCGATTGGGAATGCAGTTAGTTGATTCAGCTGAGGGCGGAGTTGTAATCCAAAGTAGGTCAGAATCCTCACTGGTGGTAGAGGTTAAGTCAAAGCAGGATGAAAACCCCATATTACTCAACCTGAAAGAAGCAATTCTAATAAAAGAGGTGGAGGCTTTCTCTAAAGGGGAAGATGGTGTACTTCATTACTAGGGCAGATTGTGTGTTCTAGAGGTGGATGACTTAAGACAGCAAATACTGGCGAAAGCACACAACTCCAGATATTCTATTCATCCGGGTGCCACTAAGATGTATTGTGACCTACTGGAAATCTATTGGTGGAATGGCATGAAGAAGGACATTGCAGAATTTGTAGCTAAGTGTCCAAACTGCCAACAAGTTAAGGTTGAACATCAGAGACCTGGGGGTATGACTCAGGATATCAGTGTTCCTACTTGGAAGTGGAAGGAAGTGAATATGGACTTCATCACAGGTTTACCTCGTACTCGTTGATAGCATGATTCAATATGGGTGGTTGTAGATCGGATAACTAAGTCAGCATATTTCCTACCAGTTAAGACAACCGACTTAGTTGAGGATTATTCTAGACTAAACATCCGAGAGTTAGTTAGATTAAATGGATTTCCCTTATCCATCATTTCAGATAGAGGTACTCAGTTCACCTCGAAAATCTGGAAATCATTTCAGAAGGTACTTGGCACCCAGGTCAAGCTCAGCACAGCTTTTCACCCACAGATGGATGGAAAAGCTGAACGGACTATTCAGACTTTGGAAGATATGTTGAGGGCTTGTGTGATTGACTTCAAGGGCAGTTAGGATGATCACGTACCTTTCATTGAGTTTGCATATAACAACAGCTACCACTCCAGCATACGGACGGCACTGTTTGAGGCATTGTATGGTAGGAGTTGTAGATCTCCTATAGGATAGTTCAAAGTTGGTGAAGCTACCATGATAGGACCAGACTCAGTTCATGAGGCTATGAAAAAGGTTCAGCTTATCAGAAAAAGGTTGAAAACAGCCTAGAGCCGACAGAAATCATATGCAGATATGAGGAGAAGAGAGATATAGTTTGCTATAGATGATTGGGTTTATTTGAGGATTTCACATAGGAAAGGGGTAATGAGGTTTAGGAAGAAGAGAAAACACAGTCTGAGATATGTGGGACTTTACAGAATCCTGAGACGCATTGCAAGGTGGCTTATGAGCTAGAATTACCTGCAAAGTTAGCATCGGTAGATCCAGTCTTTCATGTGTCATTGCTGAAGAAGTGAATCGGTGATCCGACCTCAGTAGTGCCTTTAGAAAGTGTTGGTGTATAGGAATACCTCTCTTAAGAAGAAGTTCCAACTCAAATCCTAGACCGTCAGGTTTGTAAGCTGAGAAACAAAGAGGTCGCTTCAGTATAGGTTCTATGGAGGAACCGGCTAGTTGAGAGAGGTATGTGGGAAGCAGAAGTAGACATGATGGCTAAATACCCTTATTTGTTCCCTTCCAGTTCAGCTTCAGCATCAGGTATTAAATCCCTCCCCAGTACTCTATTTAGTTCCATATTAATCAGCTCCATTCTTGTTTTTAATATTCACCCTAGCTGCATCAACTCAATTAGTATGCCTATATTAGTTCGGAGTCAGTCACTCCTTCAGAAATAAGCTAATAGTTTTCAGTTTGGGATTTCAGCTCATTTCCCAATTTTTTAGTTTATCTAGCCTACATTTGAGGACGAATGTTCTCAAGGGGGATATTGTAACACCCTAAAAGTTTCTAAAATCAAACTCGAGAGTTTAAATAGAGAAACAGGAAAATGTTGCACCAGGTCACAGGACGACTCGTCCAGTGACCCGTGAAGTGGGTGGCAGGCCAGTGTTGAGCCGTGGTCAGGGGTGACCATGGATGAATCCACGAGTTGTGGTTGACTCGTAAAGTGAGTTGTGGTTATAGTTTTCGATCTAAGGTGAGAAATTCTAGTAGACTTCACGAGTGGACACCATGCGTCATCCCGGACCTCACAACTCGTGAAGTCCCTCGTGATGACTGGCAGAGTCAATTTTCTAGCGATTTTAGTAAGGGTGTTTTCATAATTCCTAAGCTGCTAAGTCCTAAACTACATTGTTTTAGGGTTATTTTCAGGGGAATTATGGAGTTAGTCGATGTTTTCCCTCATTCCTCTCATTCTCTCAAGTTCAGTACGTAAAAAAACTCAATGTAGAGGTATAGAGCAAGACCAAGGTTATCAATTCTCCTCAGATTTCTTAAGAAATCTCTAAGGGGTAATCTCTACTCCAGGTATGTGGGATTTAAACAAGCCACCAAAACCTTCCTAAAATCTTTATCAGCTCTATCCCTTTTAGTATCAATGTTAGGGTTTTCTTTCAGTTAGAATACGAACTTCCTTCTTGTTATAATTTTCATGATTCTTGAAGGTTGTAGTTAGTTATACTTTATGTTGATATCTCTTTCCATGAAATATGTGTTTAGCCCTAGTTTGTAAATGTAATATGAAGAGTCTTGCATAATTGTCCAAACACAAACCTTGTTTGATTCTAATAGTTCTTGTAATCAACAGAATAGTACAGTTAGATTATCCAAAAAGTTGAGTGATTGATTGTTTAGTCCCAGTCAGTACTTAGCTTTTTCAGTATCTTACAGAAATGTCAGCTGATCAGTTTGACTATACTCAGTCTCTTGAGGAGTTCAGTAAAACTCCGTAGTCTCAATTATCAGTTGTCAGGGTGTTCTTTAGAAGGTTATGACACTTTTAGCTAAAGTAGCTCTGACCAGTCTTAGAACCCTTAATTTCAGTTATCAGGTCCTTCTGACTCTCAAGTTACTTCCAGATAAGTATTACTGACTTAAGTCTTGGGACATCAGGTTTGAGTTATCAGCCTAGTAGTCACAATTAGAATTTCTAGTGGAATTAAGACTTAGCACCGAGTCGGCTGGGGTTCAGTGCACCCAGTTTCCCAGAACTATGTTGTCATCGTAGGTTATTAGTCCGAACGGGCCTTAGATAGTGATGACACTAGCCATGCCTTTATACCCTGGAAAGGTATATTAGGTCCTATCAATGGGGCGTATACATCAAGCTCCACGTTTAGCTCACGTATTTAAATATCGATTATAGACTCTCCCACTTATCAGTTCAGATCAGTTTAGTATAGTCTCAATTTCAGTTCAACTCAGATTTTATTATATAGTTATGTTCCTCAGTCAGTACCTGTGTTATGCTATTACAGTTCTATTCAATGTCTATCAATTCAGTTGTTTAGTTCTACTATTCTTACTTACATCTTGCATACTTATTACATTCAAAGTACTGATGCATATCTTCCATGTTGTATCATATTATGATATAAGTACAGGTTCTCAATCACAACACAGTCAATAGTTCCCTTCAGATGATCTTAGTAGCATTATATTTGGTTAGTCCTCATCTTTTGAGGACAAGGATTTAGTTCTATTTCAGTTTCTTGCTTTCAGATTTTAGAGTTAGCTGGGGTTTTGTCCCAGTAACTCGTTAGTTGTTAGACGGCTTTCAGACAAAGTCTTGTTTCAGCATGTTTTACAGTTGTTGCATAGATTTTTAATACCTTATCAGACATTTCTTATTTTGAGAAAGTTATTTAGTTATGTTTTTCTCAACTTTCGTTTCCATTTAATTCAGTATACTAGTGTGATGTTAAACTATGGGTTAACTTAGGGTCACTTGTGGCACCAAGTACCGTGTCATGTCTAGGGTGTAGACTCGAGTCATGGCAGACTCATTAGCATAAGAATTTTTTCAATCTTTGACCAGGGAACAAGGCATGAACCTGCGAGGTCTTTCATATAATTACAAAATAGATCATAGGATGTATCACTTAAAAACCAACACATTTCACTATTCTCGAGGTATTCAATGTATGCTAGGTTAGCTACTCCGTTGAAGACCGAATCTGTCACTGCACTTTAATTTTGTAAAATAGTTATTGATGTAATAGCAGTATTTTTTTTCATTAAATAATAGACACACACATCAATGTGCTGCAAAAACATACATAAAAAATCACCACAAAATTGTCGAGCTAAAACTCCAAATAATGAAAGAATTTACTTTTGAAAAAAAATAGAACATCAAAATTAAAAGGAAGAAAAAACACATACTTCATCAGAGAGGTCAGACTTTAAATTGACAAATTCTCTCAAGAACAACTTATCCCATACCAGACCTGCCAACTTCAATTGTTTCACCTTAGCATTTTTCGGAGTTGTGAACCCATTGCATGAAGTGGGTCAAGATTTTAGGATCACTGTCCATATAGTGAAATGGACATTGTCTAATAAAATTTCCAACTTTTCAATCTTGACCCGCTTATTTTTAACACTTGGGTCTCTATAAGGAGACAACAATCATATGCAAGGATACCCAATACGTTTATATGAGATCAATGGTTCCTCATCGGTTGGCATTATTTTGTTTGTGTATGCTTTCTCTTTTTTGATCAATTTCTGCTTATTCTTTTGTTTGATCATGGACTGCCACAATCGTTCCTTCTTGATCAACAGTCTGCACTTGTTGTTCTTTCTGTACATTATCAATTACTTCTTGTAGAGACTTCCCAGGCTCAATATAAGAATGAGCTTCATGAACAACTGGGTGTTCATCATTCATAGGAGTAAATGGCTCAGGAACTTATTTGTCGACTGCTTTTACAGACTTCACATTATGACATTCAGTCTCTACTTCACGAACAAGTAGGGGTTCCTTCTCCATAGGATTAACTTCCTCACGAACTTCATTGTTGAATGTTTATACATATTTTGCAAGCTCAAATTGAGTTTGTGCTTCAGGAAAGACTTGGTGTTCCTCCTCCAAAGGAGTAGCTGACTCGGGATCTTCGTAATTTACTTCTTGTACAGACTTCACAATGTAAGATTGAGTCTGTGCTTTAGGAATGACTAGGTGTTGCTCCTCCACAGAAGTAACTGGGTCAGCAACTTCCTTACTAGAATCATTTTTATAAAACAAAAATGATGATTGAGCAGAAATTGGATCATCAGTGATAGATATAGTTTTTCTTCTCTTGATCTTCGTTCATACACTAGAACTCCCGAATCAAACTAATAAAACACACAAAAAAATTAATAAAAAAAGAGTTTAGTAAATTAAAAAGAAAATAACACAATTCTGACTACTATAAGAAAAGTTAGGCTAACTGTTCTATAATATCAGGAGTAAGAAAATAATTTTCCTGCGAAGCACGCTGTGCAATTGTGCTTTGGTCCACCGGGTGCTGATAGATTGTTCAAGCTGGAGATACTCATTAAGACAATCAGTACCTACTCCTTTCGCAATATACTGTGTACTTTGCCCATCAGTTTATTTTGAAATTTAGTGTTTATCTTTAGAACAAAACTCAACTCCTTCTTCTGGTCTTTCCTCATAGCTCAACCTCCTTGTAATGTCTTCTGAGGTGGAAATGTCAATGTCTTGTTGCTTGTCATTATTTGGAACAGTATCTCCAATACAAGCAATGGGCACAACGTCAATTGGTTCAATAGTGTCGCCTCCAACATTATTTTGCTTTGTTATATTAGCAAAACCAGTACTATCACCCAAATCACAAAGCGCTGATTGTTCAAGTATTTGGCTCTTATCACCCATCTCTTGAGAAGTATATGTTTCCTTTTTATGTCTCCCACCAACAGAACGTCTTTTCTTCCTGCTGATTACCTCTACAGCAGGTGAAGGAAAACATATACCACCAAATTGTACAGGAGCGTCACCATAACCACTGGCCCCTTATGTTGGGAAGCGTATCCCTAATTTTTTTAAAATGGAAATCAAATCAGTCATGTGTTTTCTCTCACACATCTGATTTTCTAATATTTTATCCAAATTAGCATTAAGATTTGTTTCCAAAAACTGTAAAATAAGAAATACAACACATTAAGCCTTGCATTAAAGTAAGAAGAAAAATAACTAATACTTATGTAATGAGAAGGCATACCTTTACATGCTTTTCTAACATGGGAATATTGGCATTATTTACAGGATTACTTGTGTGATCTCTTCCGTGATTCTCATGATCACTTTGTTGATTCTCGTGATTATTTTCATGATTCTCTTCCCCAAACTCGATTGGAATAGTATCAACAACAACTTCAACATGCTATTAAAAATAAGAAAAACAAACAAATAATGAAAAAAAAAATAAGAAACAAAAATTGGAAAAAAATTTAAAATGACTACAAAAACGTTAGTTGATAAATATCATTACATTTTGTGTCTACTGACCAAAGAGAAATATTTTCTTCAATGTCTCGTATTGTGGAGTTCTAGTAATCTTATACGAGAGCATCAAAGGTTACCTGATAGGACCAAGAATTTCTACATTCTTCAAGCGATAATCTTCAAAAAAAATGAATAACCCAATGCAAAAATCCAAAAGTGAAACCAACAGTGCCATATGAATTCTACCGTATTAATGTCCTTTTGTTAAAGACACTTTTGAGAGATGTCAAAAACTCGGTAAAGCAATCATCTCCCCAGTTGTACTGAGGACAACTCAAGGTCCTCCAAATAGCTAATATACATTCACTTAATAGTCTTGTCATCCCTATGATGAATAAAACACGTCTGAGAAGGTAGATCTCAACTACCACAACAGCATCAATATCTGATCAATAATGTACTCCCTCGCTATGACACTTTTAATGAACGTACTTAATTTCTTCGTAGTAAGACTTTTTCTACCACTAGAATCATTTAAATACTTCTTCAAAATATAACTACAATCCATACTATTAGATTTTTGATAAAAATATGGAGCACTAGCACTAATTGATAGCCCAGTAACTCTACTGAACACCTCTCCGTTGAAAGTAACAAGGCCTCCTTTCAAATTGAAAGACATTGTAGTACTGCTATAGCTATGAACTTTAGACAACAATACACAATGCAATAAAGTCCCAGACCTTTTGGAAATATTAAATCTCATAACATTACCAAAAGGGCGCTCCATCAAAATTTCCAACCGAACAGGACGTAATAATGTTTCAATAAGACTTTTAAACTTTTCATCACCTCTCCAACTGTTAATACATGAAAATCAGTGATCTGGATGTATATGATAAGTGGGAATATCCGTGATTTAGAAACATTGTAAATTAAAAAAATAAAAAATAACACAACAACAACAACAAAATAAAACCTATAACTGCTTCAAAAAATGTAGAACAAAAATGAACTTAACAACAAAGTACCTTAGGAGTAAGTTCTGCCTTCTATGACACACTTTACTTCAAACAAATGGTGACAATTACAAAATAAATTAAAAACCCAAACATCAAAAATACATATGCCCTAAAATATATAGAGATAGAACAGATAAACTCACATTCTTTATGGGTTTTAAGTAGATTACGAGCTTGTCAGGCACAAAGCGGTGTCTTCAAATTTCAATAAAAAAAATATAGTGTAAAAAATGTCAGATGAAGAAATAGGCAAGAATATAAAGTTTACATATATAACAAAAATATGCCTTACGGAAAACTTTAAAAGTAAAATTGGAAAAACATCTTATGCCACCCCTGGCAAACCTTTGAAATGAAATACATGTAGGAAATTATACCCTAATAAAAAAAATCATGTCGTTAAGGCTCAACTTGGGCAATCCTCTTTAATGATTAAGGCATAACTTGTATAATGGAACCCATGCGTTAAAAGGCGTGATTTCTATGTTGTAAAGGTATAACTAAGCACGTGAACAGAACTGAAGCTCGTGCACAAAAGTTATGACCCAGAAAAAAATATTCATACCCAAAAAAGACGTAACTTGTGCAATTCGAAATAAGGACTTATGGCATAATTTGAATAATTGAACTTATCCCTTAAAGGAGTTATTTTTTGTAAAATATAACTAAACAATTTCACAGAACTTATGCCCCTTGGAAAAATTCATGTCGAAGAGGCGTAACTTGAGCAATTCAAAATAATGGCTTATGGCTTAATTTGAACAACTGAACTCATGCATTAAAGAAGTGAATTTTTTTATTTGATTTTTGTTTTTTTAACTGAAGCGCATGAACAGAAGTTATGACCTACAGGAGAATATTCATGCTCAAAAGGCGTAACTTGTGGAAGTTGTAATAATGACTTGTGGTATAATTTAAACAATTGAACTAATGCCTTAAAGGCATGATTTTTTGTAAGACTGAACTAAAATAATTGCACAGAACTTAAGCACATACACACACACACACTCAAAAATGCATATACAACAAAATATATTCAAATTGGTGACAAAAAAGATTCATATATACAAAGATAAACATTTGTAGTAAATTTGACATATTAATAAACAACATTTTCCATTCACACATCTTCTGCAGTACAATGTATATCAGTTCCCACACTTAATCTTTTATCCTCAGATGGTGTAATCAAATCCCAACAAGGACCATCTACATCGAGTTTCTTTCCCTCGTCAATTTTCTGGCGTTTATTACAAGCTTCAATATTGGAACGACCAACATCTTCAGACTCCAAAAAATTACCATCAACATCCTACAAAAAAAAAAACAACATGTTGCATATTGAAAATTTTTATCACATTAAAACTAAGAAAAAATAGGGAAAAACTAAAAAAAATTAAGTCAAATAAAATGAACATACTATTATCACTACATGAACTAGGTGTGCTCAAATAAATAAGTCCACATNCATGAACTAGGTGTGCTCAAATAAATAAGTCCACATATAAGTTCATTTTCTAGTTGGGCAGAATATAATGCATGCTTTTCAGCACGCGTTGCTGCCTCTTCTGCACACACTGTTGTCGTTGCTATTGCAAGATCAAATTTAATCTGAGAAAGGGCTTCAGTCTTCTCAGACAAATAATCTAAAAATTCAGTGGGCACACAACAAACATCGACATTTGGGGTAGAAGTTTATTTATCCTGCACGCTGATAACTTTTTTGGAAGGTTCAACAACTTCCTCTAAGCTTTCTACTTGCGCAGAATATAGTGCATTCTTTTTGGCACGCACTATTGCCTCTTCTGCATGCACTACCGTCACTTCCATTGCAATATCAAGTTCAACCTAAGAAATTATTTCAGTCTTCCCAGACAAATGATCTAAAATTTCAGTAGACATACAACAAGAATCAATATTTGAGGTGAAAGTTGATTTATCCTACACGCTGAGAGCCTTTTTGGAGCGTTCAACAAAAACTTCCTCTAACTTGCTTGCTTTGTATGAAGTAGACTCTCAACAATATTAATAACATCACCAAATTTGCTGTGCAATTCACCAACATGAAACTCCACTCCATCAAATCTACTTTCCAACTTCTATACAAAATAGCAAATAAGAAAAGTAAAATTAAACAAACAGGAACAACCAATAACAAGAACAATCACAAAGAAACTACTATGGGTATAAAAAAAACTAACCGTAATTAGATTGAGTAGAGTAGACTGTTGTTCGGACTTTTTTTTCTAAGGTTGCAGACAACATCCTTCATAACAAAAAATACAATAATAAAAACATTATAAACAACATAGAAAAGAAAAGAAAAGAAAACATCTTTCAAAATTAACAAGATGAGTATAAGACTTGATAAATACAATTACGTAAATCAACTAGGTGATCAAGCAAACTACGTGAAATCAAAGAACCAATAGAAAAAGAAGAACATGTTGAATCAGAATCAAATTAAAGTGGGACTGGAAAATATTGCCTCTCTTTATCCATAACAAGAGCACTCACTTGAAAATACTTGAATCTCTAAAAAAAGGAAAAAATTCAAAAAAGAATTATAAAACACAAGAGGATAAGTTAATAAAAAAAGGGAAAAACAAAAATGTTAAAACATACATACATGTTTTGCATGGAAAAAGTTATCAATTATAATTTCCTATGGAGTCCATTACACAGGGCCCAAGACAATATTGTAACGATCCGTATGTCATTACGAGTGGAAATGAACTTAAAATACTCTAAAAGAGGATAGACAGTAGTTAGAGAAGTGTTGTGGAGTTTCTGATTTCGAGGGACCGCTGTAGCAGTGGAATTTCTACTACAGCGAGACCGTGGTGACGATCTGAGGCTCGCCATAACGAACCAGTAAATTAAC
>JACEIK010002528.1:88223-134230 GCA_018107945.1 Datura stramonium
TATATATGATGTTCTGGACTGGTTTTATATTATTGTTGCATACTTATATGTCATTATGTAAGGTTGGCCGATGATGCCTACCAATACCGTATTTCATACTGACGCTACTCTTGCACTTCTTTTCTGAGTGCAGAATTTGATCCAAGAAGCTCCTCTCATCCTCACCTGTAAAGAAGCAGTTTCATTGGAAAGGTGAGCGACTGCAAGACGAGTAGTCCACTCCTCCATTGAAGATGTCTTTCCTCCGAACATTTTAGTTGTTTTATTTCCTAGACTTATCATTCCTAGTTTTGGTACTTAGACATCTGGTGCAATGACAATCGGATCTTGGGAATATTGTTTGTTTTATATAATTGTTATCATTTTAGATATTTCATTTCGCTTTATTATAAAGTGTTATTTCTTTCTGAATGACTGATGTCGGGGTAATTATTAGGATTCGTTGGTTCGCCCACTAGGGGTAGTGTGGGTGTCAATCACGGCCATTTGGATCGTGAAAAACATACGCGGGAACCTCCAATCTATATGATGTGAATAACAACAAAAAGCAGGGAACACCTCCAATACCCAAACATTTAAAGCGTACGGAAAACCAAATAGCGCATAATCGCAGTGCCTACCATCATCCATTACCTCCAAGCTCTTTAAACAACCTCGAATTGACTTTGTCAACCAGTCAAACCCAAGCGTACCCCAAGGGAAAGATAATCAAAGAATATCATCATCAATTATTTTCATTATTTGATCGTTGACAAAACAAGACTCACCACGACCCAACAACACCTTTTCAACTATATATAATTCAGCAAACTTAACAGGATCAGTAATTTTGTCCCAAAATCCAAAAGTGTGATTGCTTGACGAAAACTCAAAGAGCTTCATCAACTCAACCAACTTAATTCTCTCATGTTCTTGGAAGTATCGCTTCAGTATATGTTAGGATGAGCAGAGACACAACTAAAATCACCACCTAAAATATTCAAACCGGTGATAAGATGAAAACACTCATAATCAAAAATAAATTCACAGTCAAATACATTAAACTTGATCAAGCTAGAGTTATTACATACAATTTGAGAATTTATTGTAATACACAGTACAGGGGCACTCAGAAATGATGAAATCAATTTGTTAAAGTTGAAATCACCACTTCAGTGTCCATGTGCCTCAAACCAATATTCAAACTTGAAAATATTTTCTCCATCCTGTAAGAAAATAAATAAATAAATAAATAAAAGTCAAAAAATTATATGACTAAAATAATATTAAAAATATATAAAAGCTAAGAAAAATGACAAACATCTACTATGATAAGAAAAGATTGAGACAAAGTAAAAATAAGAGATCAAATAACCTGCATAATAAGATTGAAAAATATAAGCTTAGTTTATAAAAAATATGCAAGCACCAAACAACTGAAAAAAGAAACCAAAAAGATTATGAAAAGAATCAGAAAACAACACCAAGCATTGTAATTAAGAAAAAAGTTGTGAAATTAGGAAAAGTTTTATCCAACTTATGACTAAATCAGCATATTTTGACAATATGGCATAGTTTGGCAAGCCTACATATCGAATTACTCCTTGGAAAGGGAGGAATTGAATAAGGCAAAATTCAAAATAATAAAATATTTATTCAATGTATAGCTGAACCGATAAATATTTAATATGCGGCAAAGTTTCAATAATATTAAGGTTGCAAAATTACGCATGAAAAAATAGAAATTGATTATAAGGCCCAATTTGAAAAAAAATTAAAATGATTATACAATTTATGTCTTTCCCGGAAACATTTGAATATACGCAAAATTTGAATAATATTAAGGTTATAAAGTTACGCCTGGAAACACAGAAATTGATTATAAGGCATAATTTTAAAAAAAATTAAAATATTTACCATAATTTTAAAAAATTAAAATATTTACATAATTTATATTTTACCCGATAAAATTTAAATATAGGGAAGAATTTATATAATAATAAGGTTGCAAAGTTATGCTTGCAAAAGGGACGAATTGAATATAAGGCACAAACTAAAAAAAAGTTAAATTATTGATCCAATTTATGTCTTAGCCGGCAAAATTTGAATATAAGGCAAAGTTTCAAAATGACTAAGAGCAATATAACTTCTGCTAAAACTATGTCTTCAGATATAACTTGTACTTAGAATATGTTCCGCAGGCGTATTGTGTTTATTAAAGGTATACCTTAAGGCACAAGTTATGCCTGAAAGACTAAGAATTACCTATATATAGGCACAATTTCGAAAAAAATAGATATTGAACAGATTTAAAATAAAAAATTATACTCAGTATGCATGAACTTCAATAAAAATCAAGATGAAAACTATAGAAATACTATGCATTTTAGGTCTGAAGCTCAAAAAAATTGTAAAAGATGAACTAAAAAAAAGTAATGTAAAACGGGTGGAATAAAGTACCTAAAAACAACAATAAACAGATTCGAAAAGAATCGTAAAAAAAAATGACGACTGATGAATGAAGGTAATACGAAATACTGAGCAGATAGAGAGGAAAAAAAGATCTAGAAGATAAGAGAAGACGGCGTGAAATAAAAGGAACATAAAAAATATAGGTTTATAGAGAATAAGGGCTTTTTCATCAATTAAAAATTATTAAATAAACGCGACGAGCATAATCTAAAAATCGTATATATGAGGAGCAAAAATTAAATATCATTGTCTTTTTAGAGAAATTCGTGCAAAAACTTGTCTAATTAGCTAGTATCTCTTATGGGTATACCAGGCCGAAAACTATTTTCTCCAATAGGTTTTATTGCAAAGCTCCGACAGGATTATTTTTTTTTTTCTTAATTTTAGATTTGAATTATATATGCTGATGGTATAATATATTATCAGTGAAATTTTTTTAATATGATAGCAGGTTAATTATCAATTTTATTAATATTTATTAAAAATTAATATGTAATTATGTAATAAATAATGAAATTCTGAATAAAATAAATAGTGGAACGTCTGGTTAAGTGTTTGTATTCTTCCTCTTTATCGTCCCTGCCCCACCATTTCTTTATTTTCCTTTTCAGGTGGCCTTACTATTTAGTTTCCTTCAAGAACATTATTTTTGCTTTGGACAAAATGAAGAAAAAAGACTATTAACATTACATTAATCATGTTTATAAATATATTTTCTATTTATGGTGAATTGTCTATTTCTTAGAAGGAAAATTTAGGGTTTGTAACTTTGTTGCAAGTAAGTTTTCCCCTATAAATAAAGGGGTTTTTTCCATTCATTGTATACAAAGACCATATAACTCCTTTAACTCCCTCGAAGGATCCCATCGAGAAACAGAACTTTCTCTCTTTCTCTACAATATTCTTTGTTCTTTCGTTGACCCATTTCATAACACGTTATCGGCACGAGTCTGCACGCCTTGAGCACTCACTTTGAAAAGTCTGAGGTAAGAAAAATTAAAATTTCTTATTCGAAAGATGTGTGCTAACCACGAGGTGATATTCCTTTGGTGATCTCTTGTTGCTCTACGACTCTCTTTTGTCTCAAAATTGGAACACTCCAATGTATTATTTTATCTTTCTCTAACTAATATGGCTAATCTTACGAAATTTGATTTCGTTGCCCTTCAAAAGTTCGGGCAAGAACTACCTTTCATGGGTGTTGAATCTTTGAAATCCATATGGATGCAATAGGTCTTGGAGACATTAAAAGTGAAAGCAAAGCATAAAAAATTCATATGGATGCAATGGGTCTTGGAGACACCATTAAAAGTGAAAACAAAGCATCAAATCAATAACGTGCTAAATATATGATATTCTTGCGTCATCATATTGACGAAATTCTGAAAATCGAATATCTAACGATTAAGGATCCACTTATTTTGTGGAATAGCCTAAAAGGTATGATCACTGAAGATGGTCACACAAAGGCACGATATGATTGGATCCATCAAGACTATAAGTCTGTTATGAGTATAGCTCATCAACATTCAAAATTGTTTCTAAGTTGAAACTATATGGAGAAACTATAAATGATGTTGATATGATTGAATATGTGGTAGTATACAAAATTTGAGTGAGAGCTCAGGAAGAGCTAATGTATTACTACTTGAAGGAATGAAATTGTTGTAGTTAGTCTCAAAAGGAAACTTATAAGTTTCAAGGACATTGAAAAAAATGGGAGCTATAAATTATGGGAAGATCTAATATCTTCATGCTACTATAGTGAAGCGGGTTATAAATAGTTATGTAAAGATTACCCGCTGATTTTTTATTTGTAGTACATATAATTATGGGTATGATGGTAAAAATCACATAGAAAGTAAACTAGAAGTTTACTGAAATAAGTTGGCATAACCGGGTTGGCCATCCCGGTTCAAATGTGATGCAAAAATAATTGAGAATTCACGAGGCTATATGTTGAAGAAATAAAAGAATTTCTTCAAAAAAGAATTCTCTTGTGTTGCTTGTTCTCATGATAGAATGATCTTGATCAGCTAAGATTGGAGTATATTCCGTGAAATTTTGGAACTTATGAAAAGGTGAATATGGGCCCATTCACCTACTATGTGAACCGTTTGATAATAGATGCATCTATGGAATGGTCACATGTGTTTTGATATCAACTTGCAATTGATTTTTGTAAGGTTGTTGCTTGAATTATTAAATTAAGAGCATAGTTTCAAATTATAAAATTATGTTGATAGTGCTGATTCATATATATATTGGTTTAGCAAAAATTGTATGCCTCCAATTATAGCTAAATCGTTGGTTATAAGAATAAAACTCCCAAATAAAATTTGGTATGAGATATGTTTATTTAACATATAGCAACACGTGAATGCATCAAGCCAACAATGTTCCTGCTTTATCTTCGGCTTGTATTGGACAAAGATTAGTGCAATTGAGGCACATTCTATAGTAAACCAGAAGTTTACTAATTTCAATACTTTTGTACTTTGGCATGATCGTCTGGGACATCCTGGATCTATAATGATCAGACGAGTTATAAGAAAATTCAAATGGGAACCCATTAAAGAACTTGAAAGATTCTTTTGAAATGGTGAATTTTCTTGTGTGCTTGTTATCAAGGCAAGTTAATTGTGAGACCATCACCAACAAAGGTTGGTGGGTCCCCTGCATTCTTGGAACGCATACATGGGGATATCCGTGGACCTATCTACCCACTTAGTGGGTCGTTTAAATCGTCATGGTCCTAATAGATGCTTCCTCTAGATGGTCTCATGTGTGCCTATTGTCATCTCGCAACGGCGTTTGCAAAATTATTGGCACAAATAATACGATTACGGGCAAAATTTCTAATAATAAGAATTAAGTCCATTCATATGATAATGCTGCAGAGTTTTCATCCCAAGCATTTAATGATTATTGCTTATCAATTGGGATAAAAGTTAGACATCCTGTAACTCATGTTCACACTCAAAATGGCCTTGCAGTCACTAGTGCGTGCGCAATTGATAGCAAGGTCATTGCTCATAAAAAAACTAGGCTGCCCGCTTCTGTTTGGGGTCATGCGATTCTGCATGCTGCAACAATTGTTTGTCTCAGACCGACAAATAATCAAAATTTTTCTCAGTGATAATTGGTTTTGGGTCAAGAACCTAATATTTCTCATCTGAAAATTTTGGATGTGATGTATATATGTGCATGGCACCACCACATCGCACAAAAAATGGGTCCCCAAGAAGGTTAAGAATTTATGTTTGGTTTGAATGTCCTCCATTATTAACTACCTTGAACCATTGGCGGAGATATGTTTCTTGCTCGATTTGCGGGTGTCGGTTTGATGAGACAATTTTCCCATTGGGAAAATTGTGAAATCAAAGAAATTTTATTGGAAAATCCATCAACTTGTCTCATCTTGATCCGTGCTTCTATTTGTGAGCAAGAAGTACAAAAGATTATTGACGAGAAAATTGCAAATCAATTGGCCGATATATTTGCTAACTCTATTTTTATAATTTAGTTGCAAATGCTCCAATGAAAAGGTCATGAAAAGGACAAAAGGTCTATGGGACGCTGGCCGTGATGGGCCAAACAGTTTTCAAATATAGAACTCCTTGAAGAAGGAGAGGAGCAAATGACTAAGATGGTCATAATGATCAGGCAAGTGCTTTGAGAAAGCACCACGACATAACACTTCATAAAACCTTGGCAAAGGTTCGGGTTTGAATCGAAAAATGAAGAGATCTCAATAAGTTATGTCGCATTGGAACTAATATCAAAATGATCGATACCTTTGATACAATATAGCGCGCAATATTGTAAAAGATTGTATTGAATTCTACATCTATTAAGTATGTTGATGTAGAAATAATTATCCAAGAAGTGAAATGATCTTGACTGTATTGATAAGCGTAAAGTTTATTGGACACCGTAGTCCAGACACTAGAAAGTGTCACGCATTTTAAAAATACTAATGAATGTTATCACTTGACAGAAAATTTTGTATGAAAATCATGAAGGAATCTATGCACGAAGCATTTACAAGTTTCTATAAACTTGTTCATAATTCCTATATCAGGAAAATCAAATAAGAAAACAACATCGGAGTTTGTCATACTTGTTGTTTATGTAGATGACATAAACCTTATTGGAACTCCAATAGAGCTTCGAAAGGCAATTGATTATTTAAGGAAGGAATTTGAGATGAAAGACCTTGGAAAGACAAAATTATGTCTTGGTTTGAAAATTGAGCATTTGAAAAATGGTGTCTTTATTCATCAATCTGCCTACTTCAGAGAAAGTGTTGAAAAGATTTTACATGGATGAAGCACGTCCATTAAGTACTCCGATGGTTGTTCGATCACTTGATGTGAATAAGGATCCATTCCGACCTCAAGAAAGGAAGAGGAAATTCTTGGTCCTGAAGTACCATATCTTAGTGTGATTGATACGCTAATGTATCTTGCTAACACTACAAGACCTGATATAACCTTTTCCGGTTAATTTGTTAGCAAGGTATAGTTCTGCTCCTACTAGGAGGCATTGGAATGGGATAAAACACATAATGCGATCTAAAAGGGACTGTACGGAGTATGGGCTTATTTTGTTTTAACAATTACAGTCTCGATCTTGTTGGCTATGCCGATGCTGGTATTTATCTGACCCACACAAAGCTCGATCTCAAACTGGCTACGTGTTCATATGTGGAGGTACTTCAATATCTTGGAGATCTACAAACGGTCTCTCGTAGCTACTTAATCAATCATAAAGAGATAATAGCTATTCATGAAGCAAACCGAGGAATGTGTGTGGTTGAGGTCCATGATACATATCTTTAGAGAAAAAATGTGGTTTAAACTGCGACAAAGTACCCACAATTTTTGTATGAAGATAATGTTGCATGCATAGCACAACTAAAGGGAGGATTCATAAAGGAGATAGAACAAAAGCACATCTCGCCAAAGTTTTCTACACACATGAGCTCCAAAAGAATGGTGATATCAATGTGCAACAGATTCGTTTAAGTGACAATGTGGCTGATTTCACCAAATTCTACCAACTGCAACTTTCAAGAATGATGGTACAAAAGATCGGGATACAAAGATTCCAA
Organism: Datura stramonium; assembly: GCA_018107945.1. Lineage (NCBI taxonomy): Eukaryota > Viridiplantae > Streptophyta > Magnoliopsida > Solanales > Solanaceae > Datura > Datura stramonium. Next base: position 95,791 of record JACEIK010002528.1, read on the forward strand.
GGATGTTGTCATTAGGGGGAGTTAATACGCGTTGTACTCTATTTTCCTTATGAGTTTTGTCCTACTGGGTTTTCCTTATAAGGTTTTAATGAGGCAACCATAATGTATTGTAGATATGTGTACTCTTTTTCCTTCACTAGATTTTCCCTTGGGTTTTTCTAGTAAGGTTTTAACGAGCACATTATCTATCAAATAGACATCCAAGAGTGTTATAAATATATTTTCTAATTATGGTGAATGTCTATTTCTTAGAAGGACAGTTAGGGGTTTTTTAGCTTTGTTACCAAGTAAGTTTTCCCCTATAAATAAAGGGGTTTTCCATTCATTGTATACAAGACCATATAACTCCTTTAACTCCTCAAGAGGATCCATCAAGAGAAATAAGAACTTCTCTCCTTCTCTCTTTCTCTACAATATTCTTGTTCTTTCGTTATTATTTCACTGTAAAATCATGATTTATTTGTCAATAGTATTAAATCGGAGTAATTTACTTGTATATGCTAGTAAGTAAAAAGACGTAGTACGGTTTATTGCTTTCTGATAAACTAGAGAATATAGAAAAAAGGGGTTCATACCATTTTTGATCCTTTCTTTAAGTTTCTTCATGAATATTTACCATTTACAAATTTATCATACTTATTTAATTTTGATTTTATATTTAATTTTAAGCTTGTATTATTACTTTACTTAATATAATTTTGAAAATTGTTCAAATGTAATATATTTCTTGCATAATGTTCAAAACACTTAATTAAATAAAGATTAAACGTGCTAAATTATATATCACAAGTATCAAAAATTAAATTTATCAATAATTGAGGACCAAAACTACTACTATTTTACCTAGAATTATTTTAAAGATTTTGTCAATGAAACCACGTGAAAATTTGCACTACCTTATTTTTTAAACCTTACATATGAGAGACATCTAAAGGTAGCGCGATGTCTCTTTTGATCACTTTTAATTAAGTATTATATTTTTTAAATACTTGTGGTAGGATTTAAATTAATGCCATTTTAATATTATTTTTCACTGATTTGATAATTTACATGATTTTCACATCGTCGGGCGCATGAAAAGGCCAAAAATTAGATTTTCTTTTCTTTTCGAAGTTTTTTTATTAAAACTAAAAGCTAAAAATACCATAAATTTCTTTTCAGATTTTTGTTTTTATTTTCCGGAAGCTAGAAATTTTTAGTTTTATTTATTGTTTCATTTTAAGTTTTTTAGAATGTTATTTTTATTTTGCTTCTTAAAGAAATTTTAAAATAGTCTTTTCTTATTTCTTCCTGAACATTTTTCAGATTTTTGTTTTTATTTTTAAAAGCTGCAATTGTTTTCAAATTGGGTGTTAATTAAGTTTTTCTTTCTTTTCTAGAATTTTTTTTTATTACATAGTTTTAAAAAATATATTAAATAGACTATTTTTACCAAAAAGCTCTCTTCTTTCTCATCATAGATACCATAGCCTGAACCCTAATTTTCATGGCCAATGATCGGGAGGCACGGAGGTGGCCGGTCGGTCGACATCCCAAATAACCCTCTCACAATCCTTAAGCTATGCTAACATTCTCAAACCCCGAACCTTTAATCATGCATCACAGAAAGAGGTGCCATCGATACCCATGAAGCCAATCACTTTGACCACATGGTGTGCCACATATAAAGTGGACAGAAACGGAAGTGAATAAGATGAACTCCGGCACGCAGTAGTTGAAAAATTCTTATATGGATGGCGGTTTAGAAACTCGGGTCTACCATTCCAACGCGGTGTAATATTAAAGGAAGCACATCCAAATAGGTTTTCGAAGTCGTCATGTGTTGATCAGATTATCATTAAAGAGGACTTCGTAAACCTAACATCAAAAAAGATGCATACAACATTAAGGCAAAGGATTGGGGAACTCATATCAAATGAGACCATTAATTTGATGTTAAGTTTAGGTGGAGGAGAAACACCAAAGGCTATGGTATGGATTTCTTTCCCAAACCTATTGCCAACTTATTTTGTTAAGGAATCCACATTTTCATTAGCCTTTGTTGTAGGAATGCCAATTCATCTTGATATGGAAACCATTAACAAAACAAGGCCGAGTTGTCTTGGTTAAGATACCTATAAACCATTAACAAAAAACAGGCTAAGCTATCCAGAAGTTAAGATACCTGTAGACCTTACAGCCAATTTACCGGAGCATGTGAGAATGGATATTGAGGATAAACAAACTGGAGAAATTCAGGCGAGAAGGTGGAAATACGGTACGACTACCTGCCCAAGTACTACAAGGAATGTAAGCTACAAAGGTCATGCAATATATGAATGTCCTATCTGCATCAGGAGTTGAATCGAAAACGAGGTACAGATAATGGGGACAACTTCGGGGTACATCGGAGAAGGCAAAAGGACAGAAAGTTGAAGCCTCGGAAGGAAAGAAGAAAGAGGACAATCAAAGAATTAACAGTCAACCCATAGATTCATTCCCAAGAAAATTGGCTAGTGGAAAAATTGTTGGGAATCCTAATAGTGGATGTTGTAACAAATAAGAAAGGTAGTAACAATAATACAACCTGAAAGTAGGGGAATCGAGAGAAGAGAAACAAAGGTCAAGCGAGAATCAAAATATATGATCACGGTTTAGAACATGTATAAGGCTTTAGACAATGAAAATGGTCTAATTAAAGGGGCAGAACAGGAAACAATGAAATGTCTGGGTAGGGAGCAACAAACTGCATACAAACACACTAGCCAGTGAAGTCCAGTCGAACAGAGAACATGAAGAAGAGCCAAAGCATGAAAGTGTAACTAGACAAGTGGAGGAGGAGCAAAAGAATTACAGAACCAGGTGCAGCTACAGTCACAGGAAATACCATAAAAAGTGCAGCCTGATCCAACTAGACAGATGGTAGGTGATGAAAGTGAAAAGAATAACGAGGAGAAGAACACAAGTGAATGGGAGGAAGAAAAGTAGGAAACAAGTGCAGGGGAGAAGGAAAGGCATCTATTCAGCCAGAGTTATCCACCTCGGAGGAGAAAGAGATGGATGCATCCCACAGCTCCACATCAGAATGCAGTGCAACACTGGGGATAAAATGAGCAAGTGATGGAAGAATTGGCAAGCTATAAAGCCAATTCTCCCAACAAAAAACTACATGAAATTATCTCACATAGTATAATAGAGGAGGAGAAAGACAGTAGTCACATTCAAAGCTCCAGGGAGGAGACAGAAGCAGACATCAATAATGAAGCAGGAACATCCCCTAAAATCAAAGGATCTAAGAAAAATAAAGGCGGGACTACAGAAGATCAAATTCTAGTGAGAATCTTGCCAAAAAGGGTCTCGAACTAACAATTAAATGATGGTAAAAACTCTGATTTGGAATATCAATTTATTAATATACAACAAGCATTCCACAGGATATAAATGCTACATAGACATCACAAATTTTTTTGATAGCTGATGGAGCCATTCGAGGAATTCCAAGATATATTCGAGAGGTATAAAAGTGGATTGGGCATGAATAAAGCTTTTAACACAAATGGGATGATTTAGGTGTTTGTGGAAGACAACATAGAAATGCAGAGATGCTGATGAATACATAGCAAAAAATCACTGACCAGGATGCAATTTACTTAACACTAGGTAGGCTATGGGTACCACAATGGTGTATGCTAAGTTTAATACCAAAGAAAGATTAGATTTGTGGGATAGCATATACAACATGGCTAGCAACATGGACTGAGTCTTGGTTGGTGGGAGGGACTTCAATGTATTAATGAATGAAGAAGAAGACAAATTGAGTCTGTGAGTACAGTCCCATGAATATGAAGATTTTGCTTGCTCAATGTGTGAATTCCTCCGAACTGTCTGAGATATCATACAAGGAAAGTTCTTTTACATGGTAGAGTGGAAGAGCTTGATTGAGGAATGCATGTTTGAGAGGCTGGATAGAATGTTAATGAATCATAAGTTCTAGGACTGTTTTGGCCTTACAGTGGATGGAACATTCATCTAAGGCTGGTCAAATCATGCACCAATCTTTGGTAACATGCAAGGAGAAATCATAGAGAGTTTCGAAAGTTATTCAAATTTCTGAAGTTTTAGGTGGAGAATGAAACATTCTTGCAGGTAGTGCAAGAGAACTGAATAGTAGCAAAGGAGGCAGATATTCTTATTAGTATGAAACAAAAATGAAAAAAGTGAAACTACTTTATCTAAATGGAGCTTGAGGGAAAAGTTATGGGGATATTTTCAAACGGTTGATAATAAGGGAAGAAATGGTTAGAATCAAAAAGCACTATTTGAAGAAACGCTACAATCAACGAAGAATATTGCAACGAGCTCAGGCAGAAATGAAAAATTACTTGCACTACGAAGAAGAGTTTTGGAGGCAAAAAACGAGAAATATCTGGTTCTCGAAGGTGACCAAAAACACTGATTTTTCATAATGTGGTAAATGAAAGAGGAAGGAGATTACAATTAAAACGAATGCAGGACTATGAAGGAAGTTGGCTGGAAGGGGAGAATCAACTATCAGATGGGGCAATCAGAATTTTTCTAAAACATTTCACCAAGAAAAGGAAGGTCAAAATGCATCCCTTGTTAAATATTCCTAGGCCCGATCTCACAAGATGATAATTTATAGTTGAATGATACGCCAACGAAGCTGAAATTAAGAAGGGTTGTTTTTGAGTTAGATGGAGATAGTGTCAGTGATCCTGATGGGATAACAGGCTATTTTACCAAACCTGTTAGGAGATTGTAGGGGGAGATGTTATTAAGATGAGTGACTGGATTGCTTTCAGGGGCATACTCTTCCTAAGTCACCCACACTAATATAATTCTATTGCCCAAAAAAACTATGACTAATTTCCAAGATATGAGACCAATTAGTCTCAACAATTTTTGAGTCAAGGTAATGCATGATGAAATTTGAAACATACTTCCCAAATTGTTCTAAAAATCAGTATAGAATTGTGAAGGAAGGAATATCATAGAATGTACTTCTAGCTCGGGAAGTGATTATTGATATAAGACTCGAGAGGAAAACCTAATAATGTGTCCACTAAGCTAGATATGGAGAAGGCATATGATAGGGTATCATAGAGATATCTTATATCTGTGTTGAGAAAAATGGATTTTTCAGAGATCTACCTGGATAAGATGCGGAGGTTCATATCTAATAACTAGTACTCTATCATAATTAATGAACCAGAACACGTGACTTCTTTCATTCTACTAGAAGGGTGAAGCAAGGGACCCTCTATCACACTGCCCTTGTTTATACCCAAGGCAAAAGCTCATCAAGGTCATTGAATGCATTATTTGAAGATGAAGCATTTAAGGGATTTAGAATGCCTAAATAAGGTTCATATCTAAATCATCTAGCATATACGAGATGATACAATTATTTTTGTATCATCGAGACAGATACTCATTAAAGATGGTGATGAATACTCTAAAGGGCATAAGGAGCTATCTGGCCAGAAGATCAGTAAAGAGAAGAGTGCATTTTACATGCCATATCAAGGCAGCTAGCAGGAGTTATCAGGATGTAGCATAAATCACGGATTTTCTAGAAGACAATTCCCTTTCCCTTTATATTTGGGATGGCCAATCTTTCATTCTAAAAGAGAAATACATATGATATTACAATAAAAAGGTGAAAAACAAGATTCATGCATGGAAAGGGAAGATTTTATCATATGGAGGTAAAGTTGTCGTCATTAATAATGTGCTGCAAAGTATGTCTATTTATTTATTATCAGGCGCCAGATCCTCCAAAGTGTACATGAGCTTCATAAAATATTTGCAAGATTTTTTATAACAATAACAAGGAAGGTAGATGCAAGCACTGGGTAATTGGCAGAATATATGTCTGCCAAGGCGGAAGGGTTTGGGATTCAAATGGTTATTTGATATATTAAAAGCTTTATTTACGCGATGTGGTGGAGATTCGGGACCCAAAAGTCTCTTTCGGCTAATTACATGTGGAATAAATACTGCAAGAAATAATATTCTCAAATAGTGGAATGGAAAGGAGGATCACAATTATGGAAGATGATGTTAGAAGCTAGAGATAGCATTAATCAGAATATGGTGGGAAACTAAGTGTGGCCATTTCAATGTTTGGTTTGATAATTGCACCAAGTTAGGATCTCTATGCTATGCAATACCTCCCTACCTCTATTGATAGATCAGTGGAAGATGTCCATGAGCTAATCTATCAAGATTGGAATGTGTAAATTATAAAGACTATTCCCCAAAGAACATAGTCAACCATATTCAAAAGGAGCTACTTATTAATGGAGAATACGAAGAATGGGATAAACTTTGGTGGATGCCGACCAGTTGAGGTAAGTTCACAGTCTCAAAGTGCTTGATCTATTATGAGATAGAGGAAGAAACAGTGGTGGTACAGTATGTGGAGCAAGGAATTCCTTTCAAAGATTTCCTTTTTTTATGTGGAGATTATGGAAACAAAGATTGCTAATTGATGAATTTATGGCTAGAATGGATTTTGCAATGGTTTCTAAGTGTAGATGTTATGGTGGAAGCTATCAGAAAACCATCAATCATCTCTTCATTACATGCCCATTTGCAAAGAAAATCTGGAGTTTATTTGCTGGTGCAGCAGGCATAAATGGAGATTTTCTACAGTTATTTCAGACTATTAATCGTAGGGTGTACTAAGGGTGTAATACCAAGTTAAAACCTATTTACAAAGCTACCCTCCTTTTCATTCTATGGCAGTGTGAAGCAGAAATACTATGTATGAGGCACAAAGATGTCATTGAAGCAGTGTATGAGATAAGCAAGAACATACATTTGCTAATTAGACACTTGTACCCATGGTTGACTAACATTCCTCAGGTGGTCGGTGATAGTACTCATTCTGAAAGATACAACCCTCTAATAAGTTTCAAGGTTGTTCACCGGAGGAAACCAGCAACACACATGTATAAATGCAATACAGATAGTACTGCTAGAGGAATCTAGGACCAAGTTCTATAGGGTTTTGTGTGAGAGATATGAATGGGGACACGGTAAAGGCAATAGCAAGGACAACTCAAGAGGAAAATAGTTTGATGGCGAAGCAGAAGCTATTAGAGAGGGAATTAACTATTATTGTATAGCTAATTCTCTATTACCAGTTACAATAGAAACAAATTCCTAAGTATGAAAAACATTTATTCTAGATTGTTGTTGGGAGGTCCCCGCTGGGGTATATCTATGATGTTACATGAGATTAATAGGAGAAGAAAGAGAAGCGAATATCACAGTAGAACATGTGCTCAAGGAAGGGAACCAGTTGACAGATTATTTAACTAACATTGCTTTTGATTTTGCAGGTACAACTTATTTCACAATTTTTTTGGAATTACCACTAGCAGGAAGAAGGATTCTAAATGTAGATAAGGCCCGGTCCCCATCGACAAGTACAACGCATAGCATATGGAGGACTACATAACCGTGGAGATACAATAATCAACACACATAATTGGCAGTAAGCACATCACAAGATTAAACCAGATTTTACCAAAAATAAAATCAGCCACATGCATTGTGGTATATCTATTGTGAAGTTTGATTGGAATAATGTCAGGGCTTAACATTTTCTAATAATATCCTATTCGAAATGTGGTATCTGATATTTTTCTTAAGATTCAATCTAACAAATTGTTCAGCGAGTTGTAGAGATCAGGAAATGAACTAACTCATCTGCAAGATAAATGAAGGATTCGGGGCCGGTCGAAAAGAATACTTCATGGATATCATTGTATATTCTTGGTGAGAACTTGGAGGTTCCTGAAATGCAATGATCCAGAATCAGTTAGAAGACGTATATTGTTAGTAGATGAATGTTCATATTTAGTTCGCCTCATTGGTTTTACCTATCTCAGGGAAATGCGGTGGTTAGCCATGGAAGATCGTTGTTGAAGAGGAAGAGATAAAATAGGGCACCAAATTTTTTTAGGGTATGGTCTGTCCAGACTATATTCTTTCCTTTTTGTTTGGGCCTAGTGTTGGTCCACAAGCCCATTTAGTTGTTTATTTTCACAGACCGGTAAATATTTGGTTTCTTTTATATATTGGCCCTTTGCGGCATTTCATTTTAAAAAATAGTTTTAAAAATAATTTTTCTTATTTTACTCAGAATGACACATATTATTATTTTACTCGTCATTTGTCACGTCGGCAGCAAGAGTATTACCACACTTTATAAGTTTGACTGATCATCAAAAAAATATTTAATTAGTACAAATTTGGATAATGTAAGTGCTCAATAGAAATATTTATAAATTTAAGTGTCTAAATAAAACTTCGTGCCAACTGCAAATGTCTCCTTAAGTGTTCAGCCTTTTTGTTTTCCTCAATGCATTGTACCTTCACTTATCCCAAAAAGTTATAAATGCAATTTTCTAATGGTTAAGTCCTTTCGATTCTACAGTGATTTTGGCCACAATGGCCCAAATATAATAGAAACTATTCATTCATATTATAATTTTTTTATGCTTTTACGCAACCTCCCAAATTTAATTTTCTCATCAATTTAAGAGTAATTAGGATTAATGTAAATTATTTTTTAGTAATTATAATAAAAATATTTCTAATTTTTAGGAATTTATAAGGAAGGGCCAAGTTGTTTGGTACCAAAAGAGATATTTTGTTTTATTTAATTCATATGCAGTGATGATACTTCTTCCGTTAATTCTGTTCCACTTAATCCCTCTTTCATAGCCACATATCTTTCCAATTAAGAATGAGAAATCTGCTCTAATACATTAATTTGTTTCAATTTCGGCGCCTTCTACTTCTAATAGGCCATGAACTAGATCAAAATCATTCTCAACAAATTCATAAGAAGTGATTCCATTAATCTCTGTTGTGATTTTAAAATAGTTATGTCAAATTATTTATCATTTTAAGTTCAAGACAAATTTAATTTTTTTTTTTCTATTTTTATCTTTTAATAGTAATTGATCGTGAAAATTAATATTTTAATGAGAAAGATATATCTTACGACATAAATGAGACTAAAATAGTAATAAAAAAAATCTATCATTTAATATCTCTTTAGGTGGTGTGTAAAGAAACACGCCAAATAATTTGAAACGAAACATTAATTTTAACATAACGAGAAAAAGAAAACTTTATAGTGTGTTCAGCATACTTTAGCAGATTATTGTCTTAGTTCCTGACTTATTAATTTCATATTTATCATAGAGTTTTTTTCATCTAATTTTTAACGTTTTTAAAATAAGTGATTCTTTTAAGAAACCAAAAAAATAGTATTAATCAATTTATTTTTAAATTACTCTTGTATAAAAGATGTAAACGAATTTTTAAAAAATATTTTTAAGCCTTTTTATATTTTTCTATGTGTATATTAAAGATATATTTTAATAAAATAATTTATTTAATAAAATTATTAATTGACTTTTTAAGGGTGTGTTAAATTCTTAAAAATCACTTTAAATATTAAGAACAATTATAGCATGTAATTATTTTTAAATGATCTAATATTGTAAGAAGAAAATTATACTCTTAGGGTCATTTAGTTATAGTAGAAAATTATTTCTAGAAAGCATTTTTAGATTTTTCATATTTAGTTGGATGAAATATTTTAGAAAGTATTTTTTTAAAAAATAAAAAAACAAGTTCCCTAAAAATGAGAGAAAATAAACTTTCTAATGAATGTAAGAAAAACAAGTTTTATAAAAGACATTTCAAGTTGATTGTCTCCTCCCTATTCATACAATATTAGCACCGCCACCCCTAAATTCCAGCTTCTTTTTTATCCGAGTCCTACTCTCATATTATTTTAAACTTTTTTTTTTTGGTTACTATGACCCATATTTTATTGTATTGCCTATTCACATTGTAAATAAAAAAATTGACATTTTACCCTCCCTCTCAAATTTAAAATTTCTGAATTAATTTATATCTATCAGGTTATTTTTCAATACATGAGAAATTTTCTCAATATATGGAGAATGAATAAATTTATAGCGGATCCTATATTTATAAATACGGTTGTAGAAATATTTGTAGTATCCTGTCATTTTTTCTTATTTTATATATATATATATATATATATATATAAAATATTGTCATTATACTTCTTTTATATTCACATATATACACAAATTTATATGAATCCCCATATTGTTATACAATCTTTTCAACACTTCTCATATTTATACCTTTTTATTTTTTATATTTTAATATGTACACTTTATTTTTTTAATATTCTCATATGTATCAAATTTATAGCAGATCTCATTTCTACAGATATGATTGTAACATTTTCTTATATACACTTTTATGTTCTTATATGTACATCTTTCATATTCTCATATATACACAAATTTATATTTGATCTCTCGCTTATAAATATAGTTTGTAAAATTTTCAATATTTGTACAAAGTGTAAGAGAAGTATTATTTTTATTTTCTAAAAGACGTTTATGAAATTTTCCATATAAATGAGTATATTCATAAGGAAAAAATAGTGAAATCACATTTTTATTTAATTAATAATGGAGATAATCGTTTAAAATTATATAAAGAAATAAAACTAACGACAAAAAATGTAATATTTATACACCGCCAACGAGTTGTGTTATGAAGCAAAATATTAGAGATGTTTCTAAAAATTATCTAAATGAATTTACTTATCTTGAGCATTATGTCATATTTTTATATAAATATTAAAATTCAAGTAAAATTTATCTTTTAATAACTTGGTCAAAAATTAATGTTTATGTCATAATTTAAAGTTGAAGGATTTTAGGTTAAAAAAATTAAATTTTTAAAAAATTATCAATTTTTTAATTTTATAATTTATGAATTTATAAATTTCATAACTTTATTTCAAATAAACAAATTTTTACATGATAATTTAGAAATTAAATGATGAATTTTATCCAAACATATTTTAAAGAATTATGGTCAAATAAACGCTTATTTTTTTATTTTTTTTTTAAATTTAAAAATTAATATTAATTTTTTATTTTTTAAATTACGCCATATTGAAATTTGACAATTCTAGTTATTTGAGGAGATTATTTAATTAATTTTTATAACGTGGGATTCTATAATTTTACTTTATCTTTTCTCATTTTTTAAAATACACTTTTTCTTGATTTTTCCTCTCATTACTTTTTTTTCCGTGTGTCATCAAAAATTTAAAACTAATTCTATTATATATTCATCTTTTTCACAATAGCACTTCATTTTCTAATAAAGATCACGATATTTAGCCCATTACTTTTGTTCATGAACATCAATCAAAGTCACAATAAATTTCAATAAACCACAAGAAGATTGAATCAGCCAATGAGAAACCAGATTGCAAGAGTGTGGGGACTATTTAATTTAATTTAATTTAATTTATGAGCAACCAGATACTACCATGTGTGTTGCAAACAGCTCCCCTCATGATTGGGACTATTGAACCAACACTAGCTACATCTGTCTATCACATTATTTTTCATTAAATATCTTTTAAAGAAGGATCTATAAAATAAATCTTATAAGTTTGAAATAAATCTATTGAAAATTTATGGATCAAATGTTCTCCTCTTTATTTTTTAACAGAAAATTAATTTTGAAGAGTTTTAAAAATAATTTTAGAGAAAATGGTTTTGGGTTTTGTCATTAAGAAAATGTTTTCGTAAAATAAATGTGTCGTTAGTTTTCTAATAATATTAAAATTTATATTACACAACTCCTTTTTCCCGATGATGCTCCATTTTTATAATAATACATAATTTATCCGCGCTTCGCACGATTTAATAAATTTTATTAAATTTAAATAATTTTTATAAATTAAAATAAAAATAATTTGTTTATTTATATTTAAAATTACAGTTTGAACTTAATGAATCATATTTTCATTGTCATAACTTTTTGTACAAAAAATTTCTTTTTTAGAAAATTTGTACTTTTTATGTGGTGGTTGAGGATTTCCATATGATTTTACTACGTGATTTTTAGTTTAATAAGCATGAATATATATAGACATTTGATTTGTTCCTTTCTCTAAATGCGTGCTTGATAAAAATTTTAATTTTCTAAATAAAATAAATATGTAATAAAAAGTAAAAAAATTTAAACATAATAATTGTTGAATTACATTCTAGTCATGTACTTATTTTCTAAATTTTTTTTCTTATATTTTATTTATTTATTTTTAAATCTTTTACCTCAATTTTTTTCCCCTTTTTTTCTCCTTATTCTTACATTGTATTTTTCTATAATTTTTTTCTTCTCCCTTACCTCTTTATATTTCTATAATGAAGATAAAAATAATTATATCTTAAATTGTGAAATAAGGAAAAAATTACACAAAAATAAAAAACAAATAATTTTAGAAAGTGTCCTTAATTTTCATATAAATCAATTAAGTGTATTCTCACACAATGGTAGAGGAATCTTTAGTAAAATTCACGTCGGCGCCAAGCAGCTTTTAAATCAATTTTCTATTTTACAAAAAATAAAACAAAGAATTTAGTAAAATTAACTTAGAGATCGAAGAATGATGTATTCTCCGATCAAATATCAACTCTGCCGAGTTTAAAGTTGTTAGTTAATTCTACTATTCCATGAGCCATCGCTAGATATTGTTTCAATAAATTAGCAAATTAAATCCTGTTAAAAATCACAAAACACAAGTTAAACTATAATATACCTCTCTAAATAAATGTTACATGCAGTAAACAAACTATGATCAACTAATTATAGATGATTCTACTAATTAGCACAATTGTGGTGAATCTCTCAAACAAATGAGTTATACTGATTCCATTAAAGAAAGAAAGAGTTTATATCGATTCCGTCATTTGAAAAGTTACATCTTTCTTTTGAAAGACAAAATAAACCATTTATATGAAAAACAAAAATAAAGACAAACAAATTGGCTTTTTTTAATCATAGGGAGGTAGCATATCACTTCATTATATATCAAATTGGTATTATACTCTTTGTAAAATTCAAGTTGATTACTTAATAGAATTGTATATTAAAAAAAAACGTATATTAGCTTTTTCCAATTCTACGGTGATCGAAAAGCACTGTTCAAATGTGATCATTAAGCGATCTCACCGTGGCTAGAAAAATCATAGAAATTTGAAGATTTTGAATATGTGTCGATAATATTATGAGATAAATAACAAAGCAAACACATAATAAAAAAAAAAGAAAAAAGTTAAAAACTTCAACAATTAATCGTCCAACCCAAAAAAATGTATGTCGTTAAAAAAATCAGAATTTTTGCAAACTATAAACATAATTAAGTTGGTAGATAAATTCATAATTCTAAACAAATAAACTAACAAAAATAATTAGGGTGAAATTACTTAAAGAGAATTTTCACCTGAATCTAGTTTTGAAGATGGTTCTGAAAAATTATGGACATTTTGTGGTGATAACATAAATTAAACTCTTTAAATAGCAAAGAAGAAGAAAATTTTAGAAATTATTGTCTTAGACATGGGAAGAGTGAGGATTAATTGTTTTTACTAATAAATTAGTATAAATTAATTACATTAATTATAGGAGAAGGAGAAAGGATTATCAATAATATATAAAGAATAAAAACTCAAAAAATTGAACACAATAGATTTGATAAATGATTTGATATGTATTTAAATATTAGATTAAATAAATAATCATTACTATAATTAAAAAATTATAAAAAATCTGAATTTAAAAAATGTCATAAATTATATTATTTAATTTAGGATTTTAAAAATATATTCTTTTATTTTAATGGTGTTTTTAAATAATAAAATATAAACTCACGTTCATGAATTTAAAAATTTATTCAACATTTCGTTCAAATATATATATATTTTAAAAGATTAAGTTTTAAAAAAAAACAGCATCCTTTATGAAACTGCTCAAAGTATAATTAATGCACATTAAAACATATAATTAATTAAGAAAATTTAGTTATTAAGATTGTGTAAAAAAAAAGAGTTTCAAAAAAAAAAAAGAGAAAAGATAAATTCAATTAAAGAGCATAGAGAGATGCTTCCATCAGCACATCCAAAAGCTTCCTTTATATATATATATATATATATATATATATATATATATATATATATATATATATTATTGCTTACCGTGAATTAGCCGTCTTAATTTTTTTTAAAGTAAGTTAATTTTATGCTCCATTTTCTGACGTCGACCTTTTATTGGCAGATTGTTGAATTTTAAAAATTGAGAAAATCGGAGAGGAAAAAGACTGAATATAAATAAATAGAGGGAAAAGAAAAAACGAAAAATTATTAGAAATAACTACTATATGAGTCATCTTTTGGATTCTTTTAGAGCAACAGGGAGAACTCTCAAAGGATTGTTGTACTTTTTCCTAATTATTTAATATCTATTGCTTAAGAGGATTTATTAAAAAGAAAAAGAAATTGTATATTTGAATGAAACTTTTACTATATACCAAAAATAATTTGAGAATAGAGTTACAAAAAAGAAGAATAACTATTTTAAATTTGTTATAAATATATTTTTTATTTATGGTGAATGTCTATTTCTTAGAAGGAAAGTTAGGGTTTGTAACTTTGTTACCAAGTAAGTTTTCCCCCTATAAATAAAGGGGTTTCCATTCATTGTATATCTCTTATGATCCTTTAACTCCTCAAGAGGATCCCATTAAGAAATAAGAACTTCTCTTCTTCTCTCTTTCTCTACACATATTCTTGTTCTTTCTTTATTATTTCATAACACGTTATCGGCACGAGTCTCTCTACCTTGAGCACTCACTTTGAAAGATCTGAGTAAGAAAAATTAAAATTTCTTTTTCGAAAGATGTATTACTTAACCACAGGAGAGATATTTCTTTGGTGATATTGTTGTTCTACAACTCTCTTGTCTCAAAATTTGAAGGTCAAAGGTATTATTTTTCGTTTTAATATGGCTAATCTTAGAAATTTAATTTCATTGTCCTTCAAAGTTCGGGCAAGAACTACCTTTCATGGGTGTTGGATATTTAAATTCATATGGATGCAATGGGTCTTGGAGACACCATTAAAAGTGAAAAACAAAGCATCAAAAATCCATATGTTCACAATGTCTTGGAGACACCATTAAAAAAGTGAAAAATAAAAACATCAAAAATCCCTTAATGGATGCAATGGGTCTTGGAGACACCATTAAAAGTGAAAACAAAAGCATCAAAAATCCCATATGGATGCAGCTGGGTCTTGGAGACACCATTAAAAGTGACAACAAAGCATCAAATCAATATGCGTGCTAAGGCTATGATATTCTTCCGTCATCATTTTGGCTTAATTCTTAAAATTGAATATCTCATGATTAAGGATCCACTTGTTTTGTGGAATAGCCTAAAAGAAGACATGACCACCTGAAGACGGTCATCCACCCAAGGCACGATATGATTGGATTCATCAAGACTATAGAATGCGTTCATGATATAGCTTATCAACATTCAAAATTGTTTTCTAAGTTGAAACTACGTGGAGAAACTATAAATGATGTTGATATGATTGAATATGTGGTAGTATACAAAATTAGTTGAGAGCTCCGGAAGAGCTAATGTGGTTACTACTACTAGAAGGAATGAAATTATTGTAGCAAGTCTCAAAAAGGAAACTTATAAGTTTCAAGGACATTGAAAAAAAAAAATGAGACTATAAATTATGGGAAGATCTAATATCTTCATGCTACTTCAATTGAAGCCGGGTTATAATATTTATGTAAAAGATTATCCGCCGTTCTTTTTATTTGTACTACATAAATATGGGTATGATGATGAAATCACATACGAATATAACTAGAGAAAGTTTATTGAAATAAGTTGGCATAACCGGTTGGCCATCCCGGTTCAAATGTGATGCAAAAATAATTGAGAATTACGAGGCTAATGTTGAAGAAATAAAGATTCTTCAAGAATTCTCTTGTGTTGCTTGTTCTCATGATAGAATGATCTTGATCGGCTAAGATTGGAATTATATTCTTGAAATTTTTAAAACTTATAAAAAAGAAAGGTGAATATGGGCCCATTCACCTACTATGTGAGCTGTTTGCTAATAGATGCATCTATGGAATGGTCACATGTGTTTTGATATCAACTTGCAATTGATTTTTGTAATGTTGTTGCTCGAGGTATTAAATTAAGAGCATAGTTCCAAATTATAAAATCATGTTGATAGTGCTGATTCATATATATGTTGGTTTAGCAAAATTTGTGTGCCTCCAATTGTAGCTAAATCATTGGTTATGAGAATAAAACTCAAATAAAATTTGGTATGAGATATGTTTATTTAACATATAGCAACACTTGAATGCATCAAGCCAACACTTCCACCTTTATCTTCGGCTTGTATTGGACAAAAGAGTAGTGCAATTGAGGCACATTCTATAGTAAGTAGAAGTTTACTAATTTCAATACTTTTGTACTTTGGCATGATCGTCTGGGACGTCCTGGATCTATAATGATAAGACGAATTATAGAAAATTCAAATGGGCATCCATTAAAGAACTTGAAGATTCTTTCAAATGGTGAATTTTCTTGTGGTGCTTGTTATCAAGGCAAGTTAATTGTGAGACCATCACCAACAAAAGTTGAGATTGAGTCCCCTGCATTCTTGGAACGCATACATGGGGATATCCGTGGACCTATCCACCCACCTAGTGGGTCGTTTAGATACTTCATGGTCTAATAGATGCTTCCTCTAGATGGTCTCATGTGTGCCTATTGTCATCTCGTAACCTGGCGTTTGCAAAATTATTGGCACAAATAATACGATTACGGGCACAATTTCCTGATAATCAAATTAAGTCCATTCGTCTTGATAATGCTGCAAAGTTTTCATCCCAAGCATTTAATGATTATTGCTTACCAATTGGGAAAGAGTCGAACATCTTGTAGCTCATGTTGACTCAAAATGGACTTGCCGAGTCACTAATTAAACGTCGCAATTGATAGCAAGGCCATTGCTCATGAAAACTAGGCTGCCCGTTTCTGTTTGGGGTTATGCGATTCTGCATGCTGCAACACTTGTTCATCTCAGATCGACAAATAATCATAATTTTTCTCCGTTACAATTGGTTTTGGGTCAAAAACCTAATATTTCTCATACGAAAAATTTTGGATGTGTTGTATATGTGCACAGCACCACCACATCGCACAAAAATGGGTCCCCAAGAAGGTTAAGAATTTATGTTGGGTTTGAGATAAGCCCTCCATTATTCGCTACCTTGAACAATTAGCGGAGATATGTTCTTGCTCAATTTGCGAGATTGTCGGTTTGATGAGACAATTTTCCAAAATTAGGGAGAAAATTGTGAAATCAAAAGAGAAATTTTGTGGAGAAAAATCCATCACTGTCTCATCTTGATCCACGTGCTTCTATTTGTGAGCAAGAAGTACAAAAGATTATTCACTTGCAAAATATTACACAATCGAGATATATTTGCTAACTCTATTTTATATTCAATTGAAACTGCTCCAATGAAAGGTCCTTGAAGGACAAGGTCTATGGGACGCCTGGCGATAGACCCAAAGCCGGTTCCAAATATAGAACTCTTTAAAGAAGGAGAGACGGAAATGATTATAAGATGGTCATAATGATGAGGCAAGTGCTTTGAGAAAGCACCACGACATAACCCTTCATAAAACCTTGGCAAAGGTTCAGGTACCTGAAAATGACAAAAAATGAAGAGATTTCAATAAGTTATGTCGCATTGGAACTAATATCAAATTGATGTATGATACCTTTGATACAATATAGTGCGCAATATTGTAAAAGATTGTGAGGATCTGAATTCTACATCTATTAAAGTATGTTGATATAGAAATAATTATCAAGTGAAATGATGCGTATTGATAAAAGTAAAGCTTATTGGACTGTAGTCCGGACACTAGAAGATGTCCACGCATTTAAATACTAATGAATGATATCTTGACAAGAAATTTGTATGAAAATCATGAAGGAGTCCGAAATGCCTGAGAAGCATTTTACAGATTTCCTATAAACTTGTTCATAATTCCTATATCAGGAAAATCAAATAAGAAAACAACATCGGAGTTTGTCATACTTGTTGTTTATAGATGACATAAACCTTGTGGAACTCCAATAGAGCTTCGAAAGGCAACTTGATTATTTAAAGAAGGAATTTGAGATGAAAGACCTTGGAAGAACAAAATTATGTCTTGAGTGCAAATTGAGCATGAAAAATGGTGTTTATTCATCAATGTCACTTTATCAGAAAGGTGTTGAATTTTATGGATGGTGCATATCCATTAAGTACTCCGATGGTTGTTCGATCGCAGTGTGAATAAGGATCCATTCCGACCTCAAGAAAGGAAAAGAGGAAATTCTTGGTCCTGAGTACCATATCTTAGTGTGATTGATACGCTAATGTATCTTGCTAACACTACAAGGCACGATATAGCCTTTTCGGTTAATTTGTTAGCAAAGGTATAGTTCTGCTCCTACTAGGAGGCATTGGAATGGGATAAAACACATAATGCGGTATCTAAAAGGGACTACCGATATGGGCTTATTTTATTCTAATAATTGCAGTCCCGATCTTATTGGCTATGCGAATCTTTGGTATTTATCGACCCACCCAAAGCTCGATCTCAAACGCTACGTATTCATATGTGGAGCCACTGCAATATCTTGGAGATCTACAAAAGCAGTCTCTCATGCTACTTCATCAAATCATGCTGAACAATAGCTATTCATGAAGCAAGCCGAGAATGTGTGTGGTTGAGGTCCATGATACATCTCATTAGAGAAAAATGGTTTAAGCGTGACAAGTACCCACAATTTTATGAAGATAATGCAGCATGCATAGCACAACTAAAGGGAGGATTCATAAAAGGAGATAGAATGAAGCACATCTCGCCAAAGTTTTTCTACACATGGCTCCAAAGAATGGTGATATCAGTGTGCAGAGATTCGTTCAAGTGACAATGTGGCTGATTTATTCACCAAATCTCTATAGCTACCAACTTTCAAAGATGGTGCAAAAGATCGGGATGCAAAAAAGATTCAAGGATGTTTGTCATTGGGGAGTTAATACGCGTTGTACTCTTTCCTTACGAGTTTTGTCCCTGGGTTTCCTTATAAGGTTTTTAATGAGGCAGCCATAATGCGTATTATTGTGAAATATGTGTACTCTTTTTTTTTCCTTCACTAGATTTTTTTTCCCATACTGGATTTTTCTAGTAAGGTTTTAGCAGGCATTATCTATCAAATAGACATCAAGGGGAGTGTTATAAATATATTTTCTATTTATGGTGAATTGTCTATTTCTTAGAAGGAAAGTTAGGGTTTTGTAACTTTGTTACCAAGTAGGATTTTCCCCTATAAATAAAGGATTTTCCATTCATTGTATAATATCTCTTATGATCCCTTTAACTCCTCAAGAGGTCCCATTAAGAGAAATAAGAACTTCTCTTCTTCTCTCTTTCTCTACAATATTCTTGTTCTTTCTTTATTATTTCATAATAAAATTTTCTTATTTCTAAGCATCATATTTATTTTTATCTTTCAAGATTTTAAGAGGGATCCACGAATATATGTATAATTTAAATTACTTTTAAAAAATATATATATAAATCGTAACTAAGCAGGTCTAATATAATAAGTTCAGTCCTCAAAAATTTCTTTGGAAACCAACTCAGCAGTTTAGAAAAGATAAAATAAGATGGATTGTTGATCTCCCTCGCGGAATAATAAAGCTATATACCCTTGTTCATAAAAAAAAAGTTATTATTTTCAAATCCAGCTTTGGGTGTTCCTTTAAATAATATATAGAAAAGGTTGTCTTTTGTGTGGATTGAGCTTCAAAAGTAAAAGAATCTTCATGTTGTAATCAACTTTGTAGTTGGGCGACAATTTTCAATTTATGCGTAAGATAATATATATAGTCGTCGATGAAAGAAAGAACAAGATATATGACTAATATTATTATCTGTAAAATTGAAAAATTTATGAGCTAAAATATTTAAACTCCGGAAGGGATAATTTCTCAAAGATTATAATTATGTCTAATATGGAGAAATTTTTTTATTTTAATACACTTTATATTTGCACAACTTTTAAAAATATCAAAAAAGTCACAGTCAAAGTGGATAAAGACGGAGAGTAAAAATGTTCCAAGGATACAAACCAATATACTAATTGCCAATTATTGGTTTGATATTTTTTAATTAAAGTATATCAAATAATGAACAGTATACATTCTTTAAGTCAAATTATTGTAATAATAATAATAATAATAATAATTATTATTATTATTATTATTATTATATTCAAACGAGGTTTGAAGAAAGTAGAAGGTGATATGCAAATTTTATTTCTAGTTTTATGAGATAAATTTTAAATCAAAATTCTACATTTGTGTAATTTCTAAATCTAAAATCACATATTTTGGAGAAATTTTCTTTTTCTTTGAGTGTATCATCATTGCGAGATTCGAGAAATTTTTCAAATTTGTGCGATATATATAAAACTCATCTATCTAAATAAAAGTTATGTGTTTCACTTGAAATATTGATACATACTAATAAACATCAAAATTTACACGATACATATACAAATATAATACATAATACGGTATCATCGGTTTCGATAGTCAATTTTTTTGTTAAAAAAAAGATGCACAATCAAAGAATCTATAATGCAAAATTCTATACCATTAAATATTTTATAAAAATATTTTTAATTTTTTTAATTTTTTTAATTTTTTTATATTTATTAATTTCAATTTATAATTTATTCAAGATAATACTGATACATAGGCAACAAAGCAAATAAACCCGGTATTTTTAAAAAATTGGTACACAAAAAGCAATATGGGTATTTTACATTCATGTATCACAGAAATATTGATACACACTAATAACAAATTGGTACAATATATTGATACACACAAAGCAATACATTAATACATAATAATTATAGAATTATCAAAAATCTGATCTTGATACATGTATTAATCCGCCATTGATACACAAAGAGAAAAAAGCGAAAAAATTGCGATGTATCAATTCTGTGAGGTGATACACAACGACAAAACTTGAGAAATCGACGGTATTATTGCTAATAAAATCATATTTGTTTCGATTTTCCTTGAATTTTAGCATTGACATTGTCAATGGTGTACGAAACTCTCCAACCTCATGAGTGATGATAACTCCGATGAAGTGTTTTAACAAGATATGCATACGAAATATATTGAAGCACACAACACAGCGCAATTAAAGATCGGGCCCGTGGATCAAAAAACAAGCGGCTACGCCAAAATAAGAAGGACAATAATCCAAATCTATAATTTTCTACATCTTCTTTACCAAAAAGTTTGAATTCTTTTTTTACTTTTTCTTCAAAGATTTGTAATTCTGCGTCGAATCTTCATGGATGTGAAAGAGAGAGAGAGAGGGGGGGGGGTTGCCTTAGAGGAAAAATGAGATATTGAAAATTTTTAGGAGAGAGAAAAACAGCATTGAGTTAGAGAGAAATACCGGGCGGTGGATTGGAGAGAGGGTAGAAAAATTGATACATATAGTAACTCGCTATTTTTGTAATTATTTTGCTAATTTTTATAATTTTAAAAAGTGTTGTTATATATTGTAAATAGATAGTAAAATTTGCATAATTATGTAATTTTCAAAATCTATTGAACATTAGTGAAGAAGAGGGAGAACTCATAAGTATTTTTGTCATTTTTATTATTTTATTTCAGAAATAACTAATTCTGATATAATTATTTTACCCAAAACTTATCCTAACAAATCGATATTAATTACTAATTTTAATATAATTTGTATTAAAATTAATAATCAAATAAAATATGACGAGATTAATTTGTTTAGTTTTTTCGTCTAGCATACCAAACAACCCTTTAGACCGTAAGTTTTAAGCAGTCATATATGCAATAATTTACTCTATGATCAATTAGCACTGCAAGTAAGAAAAAAAATAGTGACGGAATATTATAACGAATAATTCCATCACACAATTTTGACGTTTGTAAGAGTTTATAATAGAATTCATTAATATGAAAGAAATATGTGATAATTTTATTCCTCCGTCGCAAAAATCTTTACGATGCATGAATGCACAGCGGATTGTGAATTCTGATGGACAGAAGCAGATTTAAGAAATTTTCGATAACTCAATAATTTTGACAATACTCATTAAATATTGAGAAATTTATTAAATATATAATTAATATTTATTGAAAATAAAAAAAAAACGTAATATTTTTAAAAAGTAAATTAAAAAAGTGTAAACATAAAAAAAATATATTATTTTTTTTAAAAAGCACTTATTTTTAAAAAAATGAGGTGTTTGACCCAGAAAGCTATTGCGAGAAAATAATTGCTTCTAGGAGTAGCAAAAGCTGTTTTTAGAAGCTAAAGAAAAATAGCTTCTTCGAAAAACACTTATTTGAAAAATATTTTTGTAAAATAACACTTAAAAAGTATTTTTAAAAGCCTGACCAAATACTAATTATTGCTCAAAAAGTACTTTTTAAATTTATTGGTCAAAAATCATTTTTAAGCTAAAAATAAGCACTTTTAAAAAACACTTCTCAAAATAAGCTGATTTGAAAATTTTGACCAAACAAATTATTAACCTAAGTTAGCCTTCAAGTGAAGCAGTCCTTTCCCTTTCAATTCCAGGATGTACCGTCGCCAAGAAAAAGAAATTTAATTATTGTATCATTAGAATATATGATACACCAAGAGTTTTATCCAAGAGTTTTATACTAGGGAAGGGATGTATTTAATGAGATATAATAAGCTCAAGTGAAGCTTCCCCTCCCTATTCCTTTCACCATATATATACCAAAA
This sequence comes from Datura stramonium, assembly GCA_018107945.1. Taxonomy (NCBI): domain Eukaryota; kingdom Viridiplantae; phylum Streptophyta; class Magnoliopsida; order Solanales; family Solanaceae; genus Datura; species Datura stramonium. Next base: position 118,646 of record JACEIK010002528.1, read on the forward strand.
AAAAAAGAGAGAGAATCAGTGAACTAGTATATTTGTTGTTTTCTTTGTTTTGCTGGTGAATATTCAAAGGAGTAGGGGCAGAAAAATATTCACCTCCATTCCCAACCAAACTTGTGGGGCAAGTATGTGTCCCTTCTTATTCCAATCCACAAGTGGGCGTAGCCGGCCCCAACTATTGATTTTTCTTTTTCTTAATAGTGATGTTTCTCGAGCTGATCGTACTTCAACTATTTTATCCCATACTTAATGTCTCTCATCAATATGTAAATCCTAATATCTCATGATGTTCATCCTAATTTGTGACACTACTAAAAAAATTATTATTTTCCCGTTAGAGATGTTTTCACGGACCCGTCTCTGTCTGTCCTTGAGTGCAGGCTGCAGCCGTCTCCAACTATTGATGCAAACTCATCTAGGATATCTTAAGCCAAAACCCCACCATTTTCTTGTTCTTCTGGAAGTTTTGGTTTGGGGTGGGTGGGGCAGGGTGGGGTTGTGGGGACACTCATGGTTTAGGCTCATGGTTTAGGGTCCTTCCTATTAAATGTACACGGTTTAACATGCTCTTATATATATATACCCAAACATTCCAAAACTCTTCAAGTGTCACCATTTGAAACATACTTGACAGTAGTCTCTTGTCCCAACAAAAAGTTAAATGGCTTCTTGGTTTGAAAAACACCCCTCGCAGCAGCAACCCAAACCCAAAGAAGAAACTCCTCCAAGAAATTACAAGAAGAATAGAGTAAATAAGCCAAAAAGCTTTGATGAATCTATCTTGATACCTCAAAATTCTCCAACTCTTTTTGCAGCTAATGATGGATACTATATATCCTCATCCTCTGTTTCTCATTCCTACACAAGCACAAAAGAGAAGAAACTTCATCCTCTTTTTCCTTTGCCTTTGCCATTAGATTCGCCTCACTTCTCTACAAGATCAAGTAGTGGATCATCCTCTAGCTCATCTCAGTTCAACGATGATGAAGAACAAGGGATTAGTCCATTATTTAGTCCATTCAGGTTTGTACAATCTTTCTTCTCACTACAAAAACAACACTGGGATTACCTACGAATCTCGTCGCTGATCCATTGTTAAATTCCTCCTACCTAATAGATTTTTTTTTTTATAATCAATCGCTATAATAGGATTACTGACTAATTTTTTCTATTTTTTAGTAGTCTTTCCTTTTCCTATAAAGGGTTTCATCTTTTCTTTTTATTTAGGGGATTAAATTAACATGTTATAGAATATTAAACAGAAACAAATGCAATGATTGGTCAAGAACATCCAATGAGAGTTCAAAATCCACCTCTCGTTGCACTTCACCAACAACATATCCAATTGTATGGGGAAAGATTTCGGATTCTCCTAATGGAAAACAAGAAAAGTGTAATCACCCGCGTCATCCTCTTCCTCTTCCACCAAATTCTTCTACTAATAAAACAGGGCAAGCTCTGGAGTCCAAATGGAAGAAAGGGAAACTGTTAGCAAAAGGGACATTTGGCCATGTCTATGCTGGATTTAATAGGTATGTCATGACCATCACTCATGCTATTTTACATCTTTGCTCTTTCTTGAAGGACCTTTACAAGTTGAAGATATATACACTGACCGTGTAAAAAAATAAAAAAATTTACTCAATCAGGTCACTTACGGTAAAACTCTGTGATAAGCATTAGTTGATGACCTGATAAAAATAATAACCAGCCTGCTACGACAAGTTAAACTACATTGATTTTTACACCATGAGTGTATATAACTTAAATCCCCTCATGCTTATGTTCTTCAAGGTAGCTAGATATTGAGAGTACTGGAAACCTAGTGCACAAGGCGTTTGATCGTGTAGGGTCCATGGAAAGGTATCCTAATACAAGTGTCAATGGTTGATTCCACAGTTTGAACCTATAGATCACACGAAGATAACTTTAGTGTTGCTCTAAGCTTTGTTTCTAAATATTGAGAGTACCAATTTACCAAAAATATATATTTTGTCTCTTTGCCAAGGGCTTATCAAAGACAAAATGTTACTTTAGCCTAGCGACTGCCCATGAGTTATAGTTCTATTGGTCATTTGCCTTCCCTTATTTATGTCAGCTGTTGTCATAGGCCATAATTCAGAGGTCTTGAAATCAACTTTACCCTCATTGGCAATTTCTCAAGGAGAATAAATATACAACAGAGAAGAAAAGAAAAAGAAACACAAGGAGACATATGAAAGAATGGAGAAGTGAGACCTCACTAAAGCTGTTAACTAACTATGTTTCTGCAACAGTGATAATGGACAAATGTGTGCTATAAAGGAAGTGAGAATCATATTTAATGACACAACATCAAAAGAACGTCTCAAACAGCTGAACCAGGTTTTTATAATTTCAACTCATCAAATCTAGCCATTTTACACAGGTCTTTCATGTTTTCTTTATTTACTCTCAATGATTAGTTCGTTTGTTGGTTAAACAGGAGATAACATTGCTCAGTCAATTCTCACATCCAAACATTGTGCAATACTATGGAAGTGAATTGGTATGGCCCATTTGTGCTTGTTCTGAGAAGAAACCTTATTAGCAATTATGGTTTCTTTCATCTTATAATGATGAATTAAATTTGAACAAGGAAAGACAATCTTGTTTTCAGAGAGGAGATATATTGTCGCTCTACTTAGAGTATATCCCAGGAGGGTCAATTCTCAAACTACTTCAAGAATATGGTCCTTTTGAAGAACAAATTATCAGCAGCTACACTCGAAAAATTCTCTCCGGATTACTCTTTTTGCATGAGAGAAACATAGCACACAGGTTAAAACTATAGCTAGTGATATTTATTATGAGAAGAATTTTTGTTCCCTCCAGATCAATATAATATTCCACAAATTGTTTAATTTCAGGGTCTTTTTGTTTCCTATTTTCTCTAAATGTCATTTGCTTCGGCAGGGATATTAAAGGAGCAAACATACTAGTAAATGCTAAAGGTGAAATCAAGCTTGCAAACTTTGGAATGGCTAAACATGTATGTTGTTTATCAGCTATGTGTGAATCAAACTACAGCTTTTATCTAATGATGCTTATTAAGGACCAAAAGCACACCCTTTCTTTTTTTTTTTTTTAAAGAATTAACCTTCACACTCAACCGCATCAACTTAAAATAGCAAGAGATGCATAATTCATGTACAATATCTGTATAACCGACCAACTATTTGTGTAAAAGTCCCTTGTTTTTTAGCACAATGGTGAGTTTTATTTCCGTGTTATAATAGAAATTTTTAATTTATGTTTATTTTTGGTTTTCAAATTTCAGATAAACTCGTGTTCTCTGATGGATTCTTTCAAAGGAAGTCCATATTGGATGGCTCCAGACGTATTCTCTCAAGAATTTGTCTAAATAATCTTAATTCCAACTTCCTTTTGTCTTTTTCTTATTGTCTGAAACCTATTTTGTCCTATGGGTTCCAAACATTATACCAGGTAGTCAAAGAAGCAGGAGGTTCCAGTGTTGCTGTAGATATTTGGAGCCTAGGTTGTACTGTTATCGAGATGGCAACAGCTAAACCACCATTGTGGGGTCAATATGTAGGAGTAAGATATATGTCCCTAGGTTCTATAATGTTTATTTGATGAAATTGCCTAAAGCACTAACAGAAAATCTGATTAACTTTTGACTGCTTGGACAAGGGGATTGATTACACAGAAATGTCACTTCCTGTTGTTTTGAAAAATTGAGAGAATTGATTCTCAACTTTCCAGAATTTCTGCTTTAAAAAAATAAAAAATGGGGGTTGACTGAAAGGTTAATATTATGGATCAATGAATATAACTGGATTGAGCTAGTCTTTTTAGCATTTAAGACTGATATTCTTACATGGAATTGGCAGGCAGCTGAACTATTCAAACAGGCAGATGGGAAAGACATTACTGAAATTCCCAGGAACCTCTCAGATAATGCAAAGAGTTTTTTGAAACTTTGCCTGCAGAGGAATCCAAGTCGCCGTTCAACAGTTGTTCAGCTGCTACACCATCCATTTCTTCAGGCTTAGTGGTGAGGAGGAGTCGGTCACCACTCCATCTTGATGAGAATCCATCATTAACCTGCCACTTTTACAGTATGACTAGAACTTCTGCTTTTATTTTTCCTTGAAATTAAGAAGGAACGACATGATTGGTAATGTTTGCAAACTTATTGCAGGCTGCAGGTATTTCTGGCTTGCATCCTGATGACAGGTTGAGCAAGACTGATAATGATGGAGAGCTGCTGCAGGAAGATGGGAAGGACCTGGATTGGAGAAATGAAGATCAAGAACTGAGTTAAGTCCACACGCAAAGGGATAGAAGTCATAAGGAATAGACGTCGGCCGTGCAGCGCAGGATGTGCTAACACCAGCTTTGCCACCTAAAGCCTTCTGTAGGCTGTCATATAGATTATGGTATTCAGTGTAGGCATGCTGCCAAATTCGAACAGGAGATGTCTCCCAACCACATATATGCGAGGGGGGAGGAAAAGGCTATGGTTTGGGCCAGTAAAAACTTACCCGTACTGGGCGCTTACACCAAACCAATAGACGCATGACGTGTTTATACGCTTTTATCAACCATGACTGATTAATGAATATGTTTAATACATAAATCACATAATCATAATAAGTTGAGTTGGCTTGATGTGAACACTCAATGCAGGTAAAAGTATTTGTCGTTAGGGCCTTTTGGGGGAGCGGGCTGTAAGGTGTATTATCCCAGTAAGAGCATCAGTGAGATAATCCCACCCCTCATGGTGGATCAGTTACATTTGGGTTACCATTATTCCATTCAATTCAATAATGGATGACCTTAAAATTCTCATTTCAGATGTTGGGAAAATACGGCAATTTAAGCTTGTTCATCAGATGGCTTTATATCCTGCATGGAAGCTAAAATGTCATTTACCATAAGCCCAAGGTAAAATATACCGCAGGGTTTCAACACTAATCCTACTATAAGTTATAGTTCAATCCAACAACTGGTCAAGCTTACCAATTCATGTACAAAATTATCCAGCAGCACAGCACACCTATTAGTCAGACAATGTACCTCTCTAAGACTTCTTAACAGAAACATGGCCACCAATCAATGCACAACATAACATGCATGACTTAGGAAGCATCAATCCTTACCATCAGTAATAGTTGCATCAAAACCTGCAAAAAAAGGCAAAAATGCAACATAATTTTAAGAAATTATATTGCTGAAAAAATGAAAAGTGGGGGAGTAGGAGGGCAGTAGACCCAAATACGCACGCACTCAATATGTCACTAGGATATTTTCACTACCAGTAGACACCAGATGCATAAACTCAAAATTACTGGGAGGCATCAACATAAGCAGGTTAAGCACTTCAAGAGCAGACAACATTCTTTTTATTCAATTATTAAATATAATAAAATGCAGCATAACCAGACTCATCAGCTAAATTTCTTAACAAGCATTTCTCTAAATTATGTTTCCCTTCAAGCCTTGCTAGGTAGAATATGTATGCCTTAAATCATGTAAAATACAGGTCTATCGCCAAGGAAAATTGTTCCAACCTCAAAATGAATATTCTTTTAGATCAGCTTTCGAGTCTCCGAGTTCCAGGTCAGCCATACATTCTTCAGCTGTAAGTGGAGGGAGTTGCCTAGTTTTTCGCCTAAGGTTATGTTTATGCCAGTCACTCTTAAAATGCTCTCTGTATTCTTTTGAATCTCCCACAACAGCGTTGCAAGTAGTGCACTTGTTCAGTTTTACTTCGCCCTCAGAACTCGCACTTTTTGCAGGTTTGTTCAGTTTTACTTCTCCCATGGAATTCCCACTTTCTGAAGAAATAGTCTGCTTTTGCATTTTCTCACTCAGCTGAAGGACTGAACCTGTAGAATCCTTCCTTAAACTTGATGAATCATCCTCATAATCATCGTGCTGATCGACAAAGGTATCTCCCTCCACATGTACATTGACTGCAAGAATTTCCACTCTCCCCTGTAAATTCCTTATCAAGGCATCACAGTCCCGGAAAAGATTAGGCTCAATTTCACAAATCTGCAATGCAATGATTAGGAGGGTAGTTAAGTAACACCAAAAAAACAATGTAGCTCAGCTGCTAGTAAGAGTGCATGAGATCAAGCCTGACCACTCAAAAAAAAAAAGATATTAAACTGCAAAGTTGACCTAACTACGATGCAGAAGTTAGTTTGGCCACCTCAAAGCATTAACAATCTCATCGCTCAGTAGTTTGGTGAAACTGGGAGTCAAAAGGGTTACCCTCTTCTTAATGAACAATGCTATTCCACTTGTACGCATAGCCGAAAATGTATTGGTCAAGGTTCATTAAGCTTTAGAACAAGTAAAATTGGTATTTCATGAGAATGAAGTTCAAGTTGAGTTCAATGGAGAGGAAGAATGCAAGGTAGAGAAAGTGATACTGAACTACTACTCCTAATGGCCTCCTTCTATAGATAAGCAAGTATAAAAGGAGCAGTTTTTTCCCATGGGAAAAACATACTAAAAGGACAAGGTCCATGGGGCTTTAACTGAAAAATGAAAAGATAACTGCACAATCTAATAAATAACTTCAGCGTCCAGTACACAGTAATGGTAAGACTAATTTGAACTCAAACTAGATATCATGTTTGAGAAATGAAATAGTATTTGCAATTGGAATGACTAATTTCAGCATCCAATATACAGTACTGGTATACTAATTTAAGAACTCAAGTATGAATAGAATGTAAATTCAACAAGCCCTCAAGAGGTAACTTCGACGCAAAATCATTTACAATTTCAATTAATCAACACAAAAAGAATCATTTGCAGCATTGAATTTCATATTTAATTGGTTTAATAAATGTAATAACAAAGTAGAGAAATGTTATTAAAAAAAAAGTAGAACGGTCTAGAGAGAAGACTAGAGTCAAAAGTAGCAGACGAAGATTCATATTCCACAATGGATTTGGAAACAAAAATGACCTTTTTAGTGAACATTCAGTCATGCCTAAAATTTGAAATAAAAAGCTAATAGGCAATGCAGTAAAACCAATTTAAGCAATGTCATCTTTCATTACCAACTAAATAACAACAGGGAGGACCTTTCTGAGTTACAAACTGAATTTCAATTTTCAAACATTGTTTTTCAACCATTTATACACCCGTCATGGGAACTGATATATCAGTCTAAAGAACATCACGTAGCTAGACGAAGATTCACAGCTCCTAAACTCATATACCCACTGTCTAGGGCATCTGTAATGAAACTGGTTTCAACTAATCAACATCCTACACCAAAAAGAATAACAAAGTGTTTATCCTGAAATGTAACTCTGAAACCCATGGTCCTGAATAGATTAATGAGTGCAGCGAATTGGTACCAGAAACAACTATGCACAGACCCGACTGAATAATTCCTAAGCTCTGCCATAAATGAGGTTCAATAAGCTTTAGCCTTTGCCAACCAACTGTTCTTTTTATGACATTTAATATTCTTCTTTGATCTATAAGAAAGAACAGAACCTAATTTTTATGTCTACCTAGTAGGCTAATACCATTAATAAAGCTTGTCACAAACTCAAAAGAAGTGACCAAATAGATCATGCTGCATCAGAACCGATTCTTAAATGGCATAAAAGTTGCACCTGAATAAACAAGTTATCAAACCATATGGAATAAAGAGAGAAATTCCAGCTTTTTCATTTCTATTGAATCTATTCATAAAATGAACTTGATCACATCACTAAACATTTGAGGATCTGAAGTCCTATGTTGCTCGGACTCTCCGAAAATGTCAACGGGTTCGTGTCGGATTCTCCAAAAGTATGAGTCCGACACAGGTGCGGCATCGAAAGTGAAGAGTCCGCGCAACTTAGATCTGAACTAATGAAACAGGATGACCATGCTCCTCTCAAAGGGTTGTTCCCTGACATAAATATACTTTCTTTGATGCAAGAAGCAAGCATAGTCTTCTACAGAGGTAATCATGGTTGGAACTTCAATTTTAGAAGGAACTTGAGTGACTGGGAAATAGGTAGACTTGCTCAACTGCTACTGCTTTTAGAGACCTTTCAATGTATGTTACAATGCCAGGACAGGGTGATTTGGGAAGCTGAAAGCAGAGGTCAATTCATAGTGAAATCTTGCTATGATAGCTTGATTTCAGGTGGACTATAAAATAATTTTCGGCCTTGCAAACAGATCTGGAAAACTAATGCTCCTTACAACGTGATGTGTTTCTCATGGTATAAATCGTGCTTGACCCAGGATAACTTACAAAGAAGAGGTTCCAACAGTGTTCCAGGTGCTTTTTGTGTGGCTCAAGTTCAGAGAGCACAGATAATTTGTTTTTAACACTGCTACATCGCTAGTTAACTAGGGAAATTGTTCCTTAATGTGATGGGACTTAAATGGTGCATGCCCATAGACACAACTGAGTTTTTGAAGTGGTGGAACATCAAGGGCAGGAACAAGAAGCAAAGGAAATGGCGCTATACTATACCTTCTAGTATTTGATGGTCCATTTGGAGGGAAGGAACATGAGGTGCTTTGAAGATAAAGAAAGCTCTATTCAGAAGATCAAAATGAGAAGTTCACTTTCGTTTTGTTTTATGTGTAAGCAGAATTTGAATAGTGGAACAGAGGAACTGTTAGATCTGAATTCTGATAGGATCCTCAAAGAAGAGAAGGGCATACTTATGCCTTGGAATTTTGATCTGTACATACTTTTTATTGCACCTTCTTGGTACTTTTTTAAATCAATACGATTAGCAATTTTATATAAAAAAGAACACTAATGAAACAGGATGATAACATGATTAACCCACAAGACAACTTCGTTCACGCACATAAATACATATTACCAAAAGTCAATAATGAGAGGCAAACCTTGAACCCTTCGAATTAGTATCTTCTGTACTAACCAAAAGGGCACCCTATCTTGAGGAAATGGATCAAGTCCGAGACATGGGGTGTTTGTTGTTAGCCTCACTTAACACTCAAAAGGAGTGTACCTATAGCTTTTGGATCGCTCTGTTCGAATCCCCAGTGTGCTTTTTAAGCTTGTCTTTTCTTCCTAATTGGTCCCCTTTTTACAGGTGAGTTTGAGTTCACTAGAGGAGAAGGATTCATCAATTCTATCCCTCTGGTCTATACCTAACCCCGATGGACAATAACTTTGATTTTCCCTAACCGAAAGTCCAGTAATCTTCCTCAGTCCCTGAAAGCCCTCAGGGAACCTACCACTTCTTCTCCACGCGAGTCTGAATAGCAGTTTTCCTCATTGATGAATGCCTATGCTAATCTATACTATATTAAAAGCACGAAGCCTCTTAGTGAAATGTCGTTCATCCTTTTTATCCTTTAAAATTGATTTTACATTGGACAGAATTGTCATTAATAATTTTCCTAATCTTTGTTAAGACGTTCAAAATAAATAAAATTATGAGTAATAGATTTTTCCTTAATTGAACTAGGTAAGTATTCCTAATATTTAGGAATTTAATATCGAGTTAGATTTTACTTATATGAACATAATCTTTGTTATAGGACTGCTAGCTGCATTGAGGGGACTGGTGGTGGAATAGAGAAGTCCAACAAAAGGTGGAAGCAAAAAAGGTGGCGGTTGGTAGGGAGTATGGACGAGGAGGAGAAGAGGAAGAGTAGGAAGGCGCATAAAAAGGCACAGAAGGAGGCGAAGCTAGGGTTACAACGGCGAAATCGACAACTTTTGAACGCTTGTATGTCGAACTAGAGGGCAAGGGAGGGAATAAGAAGTTGTACAAGATAGGCAAGGCGAGAGAGATGCGGGAGCGTGATTTGGACCAAGTAAAGTGTATTAAGGATGACGACGGCAAGGTGCTGCTGGAAGAGCCGCTTATTAGACATAGATGGCAGGCGTACTTCCGTAAACTCCTAAACGAAGGAGGGGACAGAGACATTGTACTAGGGGAGCTAGAGCACTCAAAGGAGGGACGCGACTGTGTGTATTGTCGACGGGTAAGGGTTGAGGAAGTTAAGGGGGCCATGCGTCAGATGCGCAGAGGTAGAGCGACCGGGCCTGATAAGATTCCAGTGGAATTTTGGAATTTGGAAGAGTGCGAACCTAGTAGGTCTGGAGTGGTTAACCAAGTTGTTTAATGTCATTTTCAAGAAGGCAAAGATGGCCGATGAATGGAGATAGAGTAAGATGGTTCTGTTGTACAAAAACAAGAGCGACATTCAAAATTGCAACAACTATAGGGGAATCAAGATGCTAAGCTACACTATATGAAGGTTCGGGAGAGGGTGGTGGAGAGCAGGGTAAGGAAGGGTGTGGCAATTTCTGAAAATCAGTTCGAATTCATGCTGGGGCGCTCGACTACAAAAGTCATCCATATCGTAAGGAGATTGATGGAGCAGTAGAGGGAGAGGAAGAAGGATCTTCACATGGTATTCATTGACCTAGAAAAAGCTTATGACAAGGTCCCGAGGGAGGTTCTTTGGAGATGCTTGGAGGCTAGAGGGGTACCAGTACTGTACATTAGGGCGATCAAGGATATGTATGATGGAGTCAAGACTCGATGAGGACGGTGGGAGGAGACTCGAAACCCTACCCAGTTGAGATGGGGTTGCACCAAGGATCCGCACTCAACCCATTTTTATTTGCCTTGGTGATGGATACATTGATGCGAGGGATTCAAGGTGAGGTTCCTTGGTGTATGTTATTTGCGGATGACATAGTTCTGATTGATGAGACTCGCCGCGGCGTAAACACTAAGTTGGAGGTTTGGAGACAAATCCTGGAGTCTAAGGGCTTTAGGTTGAGCAGGACTAAGACAGAGTATTTAGAGTGTAAATTTAGTGACGTGATGCACAAGGACGATGAGGAAGTGATGTTGGGTACACAAGTCATCCAAAAGAGAGAAAGCTTCACGTACCTTGGGTCTATTATCCAAGGGAGTGGTGAGATCGACGAGGATGTTGCTCACCGTATTGGTGCAGGGTGGATGAAATGGAGGCTCACTTTAGGAGTTTTGTGTGATAAGGTGTCAACAGAACTTAAAGGCAAGTTCTATAAAGTGGTGATTAGACCGACTATGTTGTACGAGGCAGAGTGTTGGCCAGTCAAACACTCCCATGTGCAGAAGATAAAGGTTGCAAAAATAAGGATGTTATGGTGGATGTGTGGGCATACTAGGAGTGATAGGATTAGGGATGCGGAAATCCGAGCCAAGGTGGGAGTTCCTGGGGTGGAGGACAAGATGCGTGAGACAAGACTGAGGTAGTTGCGGCATGTGAAGAGGAGGTGCCCGGGTGCCCCAGTGCGGAGGTGTGAGTGGCTGTCTCTGGATGATTTTAGGAAAGGTAGAGGTAGACCGAAAAAGCAATGGGGAGAGGTGATTAGAAAGCATATGGCACATTTGCAGCTTACCAAAGACTTGACCTTAGATAGGAAGGTATAGAGTACACGGATTAGGGTAGCAGGATAGTAGGGTGTTGTGTATGGCACTGCTTTATCGGTCTCAGTGGTAGGCCTAGTATTGCTCTTATAGTTCCTTGTCCTCGATGTATGTTTCTAGCTGTTACTTGTTTATCGTTTAGTGTTTTACTGTTGTGTAATTTGTGCAGGTACTAGTTGTGGTTTTGATATTATATGTTGTCTCCTGTGCTACTATTATTTTTTGGGGTTTGTCTTTCTTAAAGCCGAGGGTCTATCGAAAACAACCTCTCTCTGAGGCAGTGGTAAGGTCTGGATACATTCTACCCCCAAAACCTCACTCGGTGGGATTACACTGGGTTGTTGTTGTTATTGTATTTTTCAAAAATTGTTATTCAGAAGTTTTAACTTAAATATTCGGCCTCAACAGTTTGAAAACATCAAAGATCATTTAATAATTTTTCAGAAATTATTATTGAAGATTATCTTTTTCTTTTGATAAAAATTATTAAAGATTATCTTCCAAAATAATAGTTCAGTAAATAACTTTACATGTCCTTCCGCCTCAACAGAAACACTTACCAAACTATAAAAAGATAATAAAAATGATAATTTTTCAAAACCCTTAAAGAATATGATGAACATTTATCACCTTTTTAGAAATTTGAACTTTTTTAATACATTATTTATTAACCTTTTGAATATTATTTATATTATTTTTACAAAGTTTATTCTCATTAATACGGAGGAGGACACGCACGACGTGCTTACACTAAGACTAGTAATACAAAGAAATGGAAAGGCTCTGACTTTTTAAATTTTCCAGATCCTCTTGATTGTTTTTAAGTCGGTGTGTCTTGAGGTTAATTTGAATAAAAACTGAAGAGAGATTGATGAATAGGTGAAGGGTAGCATGCAATTTGGGGGTGAGCGAAAAATTTTATCAGATGAAGGACACCACAACTGGAGAAGGAAAATAGGGAGACAAACCTACCAACGGGGGTTTTCTTGATGAAGATGGTTTGTGCATCAGTTAGGTGAAGAGAGATTGAATAGGTGAAGGGAAGCATGCCATGTGGGGGTGAGCGAAAAATTTTATCAGAAGATGGGAGCTACCGTTGGAGAGGGAAAATAGGGAGACAAGTCTACCAAAGGGGGTTTTCTTGATGAAGATGGTTTGTGCATCAGTTGGGGATTGAGTTTTAGGTAGTCTGAGTATATTGGTCCTGGACTGGTTCGAACCATTATCTTTTAAGAGTCAAACTTGGTTCCTTCATGTCTTGTGGTTTTTTCTTTCTTTTTTCGGGATCAGCTGGCTCTTTGTTAAGCCAGTGTTACATTTCTTGTTTTCTTGCGCCAACCGCTTTTGTTTGCTTTTTCTTCTTTTTTTGTTTTCTCATTTTTTTAAAAATATTTCTGAGAAAGAAAAAACTGACACAAGTAGAAGCATCCCAGACCAAAAGATCCTTTATCGTCGGAGAATTTTTAACTATCATGAAGGTAGGGAGAACAGTTGGATGAAGATAAACATCCCAGAATAAACGACTGAAAACCTCTAGCTGCGAAAGTGCCCGAAAAATCAGAGAATCTTATCTAATGCAATGTGAGGTGTCCAATGTAGATGTTACTTACTATGGAGTGCTGACTTCCAGATTCTTCTCTTGACACAATGGAGGCATTCCACTCCTTAAGCTTGTCCAAGACGGAAGGGCTCCTCTGTTCTGGTACATGTATCCTCAGCCTCATTGGGGCCCGTTTTATGGGGTAGTGCTTTTGAAGCTCACGAATGACCTCCAGTGCCTGTAGAAGTTGATCAAAATTTGCAGGATATTAAGCCTAAAGAACTAAAAAAACAAGTTTTGGAAACCTCACAATTAAGCATAGAATTACCTGTTTCTTTGAGCTGCTATTTGGATCAACTGCAAAATGGATTTCGTGCATCAGACGTTCAATCATGCTAATAGTGTATGGACGCTGAGTTTCAGGATTGATTGTCTTCTGCATAACTATGGTAGCAATATCCCTGAACTGGCTTGACAACTGTGATTCCCTCTCCTTCCCTGCAACTTGCAGCTCTCCTTTGTCCAAAATCTAAAATACCAAAAATATCTTTTATATAATACATCACTCTCATGTATTCCTAAAAGAAGGCAGAGTTGAAGGGATGAAGGTAGAGGGAAATATGGAATACCACTTAGTGGCACTTAAATAAGTTGGTTCCTTTGCTGGTAAGCTAAAACAATTTTGTCGTGCAAGTGCTTGAGTTATCAACTTATTCAAGTGTTAAACATGATAAAACCCATAGGCTTTTAGGAGGTCCTTTGTATCCTATGCATCACAAGTTCTGAAGGCTGTGTCATGCTGATTAGCTTACATGAATAGATACTTACTTCGCTTATCACTTCGAATAGGCAAAACTGGATTAAAACAAATACTTTTTCAGCTTATTGATTCAGCAAGGCAGAATTGGATTAAAACAAGAACTGAAAAATTCTAACATGCTGCCCTAATGATCAAAAAGTATAAACTAAACCAATTCCTCAGACATTACTTCCCAGAATCATGATATTCATATGCCAGATAAGAAAGTAACAAAATTAAAATATATTCATTTTTAAGAAGTGTCATGCTTGTAATTGGAAATATGCATATCACAAGGAGAACAAATACGAAAAAGGAAGCCATGCAACCATACAAAGCCTCATAAAGAGAAGGAACCAAAAAGGTCAAAAGTAAAGGTCAACACTTCTGAACAACTTCAAATGCTTTCAGTATCTTCTGCAGTATGATTCAAGTAAAAACCTTCATAATATGCTTTTTAAAAAGGGGGGAAAATGCTTACCTCCAGGCATATTTTGGTCTGATCATCAGTTCCAAAAGCCCTAATCAAATCTTTAGACTTTGCAAGTACACCCTTTGACACATTAGAGTAAACAGTATGTGACTGCAACACTTCATCCACGTCTTTCTCTCTACACCAAAAAAATTTCCATCAACCTATTATCTTCTAATAATACTGAATCCGTCTACTATCTGGTGAATCCAACAATTTTTTGCTTAACCTAAGATTTGACTTCAATCCCTTTACACACTACTCTATTTTGTTCCTAATATATACAAAGTTTTAGTATTTCACAAAAATATTAAACAGGGTCCGAAAAAGAAAGAAAACTTACACGCCAGAACGCCATGACAGGACCTTATTCTTATAACAGGCGATTTCGAAACGGTTGCCGTGCTTCTTGAGACGCACAACTGCAACATTGGTAAGTCTCTTTTGGCCTATCGGCTGAACCAGCGTCTTCGACATCTCTATTCTCTCTCTGTGCGCACTATTTGCTTCGTTCTTGTCTGTGCTTCTGGTAGGTTCGACAGGTTTTGTATGGGGAAAAAATAAGGCAAAAGCGGCAGCAGAAAGAACAAAAGTTTTCTACCAAGTAATCCCCTAAACTGTATATATTCATGCATCTGTCCAATGTGGCTTTTTTATTATTTTTTTTACTTAAAAAAGAATTACTTAAAGCTGTAAATATGAGTTTGCCGGGCCGACAATTTCAAGTGTTTGTGCCAATTGACCTTGAAAGGTACTGCTCCTTCATTTTTGCCTCTCACATGTACGATCTTTAACTTTTATCCGTCCGCGTATTTAATAGTATTTTATAAATGAAAATGTTCTTATTCTTTGTAGACCTATATCTTTTGTTTTCCTTTTATTTAATATCATCTTCTTTCTTTTTTTCGATCTCTTTCTCTTCTTTTTTTTTAATCTGATCCGTATTTCATATTTTTTTATTCATCAGTCATCGTTTATTTTTATCGATTCTTTTAGATCTAATTGTTGCTTTTAAGTATTTTATCATGTCTATTTTAGATTTTTTTCTTCAGTTCGTCTTTTAGATATTTTTTGCGCTTCAGACCTAAGATGTGTAGCATTTTTATAATTTTCATATTGATTTTGTTGAAATTCATGTATAATGAGTAAAAGTTTTTATTTAAATCTGCTCAATATCTAATTGTATCGAAATTGTGCTTCTTGCAATTTTTAGTCCTTCAGACATATATTTTTACACATCAATTTTTGAAGTTATGCCTTAAGGTATACCTTTAAGGCACAAAATATGCCTGCGGAGCCTAATCAATGTAATTATACGTGAAGACATAACTTCAACAGATGTTATATCGCT